>JABASH010006438.1:0-10621 GCA_019776445.1 Tomocerus maximus
CGGCCGATTCTAGCATTTTACCGCGGCCGATTCTGATGCATCGGCAAAACATCAAAATGATCGAATCGGCAGCCGATTCATCGGCATGCCGATGCATCGGGGCAACCCTACTACTGAACTAAAAGAACTGCCAGTGAAAGTAATTTGGTATGCTGTGAATTGGCCTAAAGAACCGGTCTAAAGGGGCAACAGTGATCTGATCTACATATTTACATTACACATATATTCAGGCCAATTCACTTTCATTGGAAAGTGATATTTAATGGTGAGACAGCTCCATGGCATAATAAATCAGAAAAAAGGGATCACCAGCAGGGAAAATATTTTACATAATTTTCATTTACTAAACTGAATTTTTTATGTAAATTAACTTACGTGTTAGTAGGAGGGTGAAAAGCACAATTAGCTGGTAAAAAGCGTGTCCTATTATATTTTTCATAATTGTTTTGGTTAACAAAGATGCTGATCGCCCGTACGGTTTCCGCAATAGCAGTTCGTTCGTGGGCTGCTCCGTTGCTACATTACGTTACGCAGAATACCGTTATAATATCATTAGTGAGCATAACATTTTTTTAGGATAAATTATGTTCATAATTATAGGCAATTGGAAAAAATAATTGAAAAAAAAACGGAATTTAAAAAAAATATGAGTATAAATACTACAAAACACTGTCAAAACAGTCATTCATAGAGACTTGTGACAATTCAGCTAGGTTAGAATTTACGACTTACCCAGAGCAAGGGAAGCCAGTGTATCCATGATAATATTAACCCAGAGCATTTGAATGGCCTAGAAAAATGAGATTTTTATTAGAAAAAGGCATGTAGTAATGGAAAATCATGAGACTAACCTTTAAAGGACTTGAGTCAATCAGGCAAGCACCAATAAAAGCAACGATAACTGCTACGACGTTGACCGTCAATTGAAATTGAAGAAATTTAGATATGCTATCATAAACATTCCTTCCCCACATGACAGCCTTAACAATACTTGTGAAATTGTCATCTGTCAGAATAATATCTGAGGCCTCTTTAGCCACATCAGTGCCAGCAATACCCTAAATAATGTTTATCACAGAAATACAGCTATACGTCATTATTTTCATAGATTTTAAATATAAACTGCTACGGAATTGTGTTCCATGTCCTTACTTGCCAGTTACAAATGAATAAGATTTACGCAAAGAGGTTGCAATGTATTATTATACTATACAATAATTGTATAGTATAATAGCATATGTTCGAACCTCTTTGGATTTACGTTACTCCAAGCTCATTAACGATTAGGTACATAAACAATACATACTTTATCTAATAAATCTAATAGTAAAATGACTCACAAATGTTAAAACCAATATTAAATAACATCGCATTGTTGAGTTAAAAGTAACCCATTGGGAGACTGTAAAAATAAAATAGTCATAAAAATTGGCAATTTTATTTGCTAGTTGCATAAACCATCCACCAATTGGGGGACCGGCGGGAAACGGTCCGGGTGCATAGTAGTTCCCAAATAAAAGAGTAACTACTACAGGGTGCACGCTCCTCCATATAATATTGTCTGTAGCTTTCACCATGTAAATGACCAAATGAGCTTTCTCCTTTGGTAACCAAACTTAACATAAACCTTCCATGAAAGCACGTAAAAAGCCATGGTTTTCAGATAGTCAATAGTTGCACATTAAATGATATAAATAGTATTTAGTATTTATCTTTCGTTATTGCCTCATCATACACATTCCTAGGGAACTTAGAGCATCTGCAGGTGCTCTTAAAGTTCCCTAGGTCCTCATCAGCATTCCCACTAATTCTTAAAGTAAACTTTGGTTTAGTTGTAGGTATTGCAAAAATTTAATAAAATACTGACTTAAAGAATAAAGTACATATCATAATAGTTAAAATACTTAAGACATAGATGTACTCATGTAAAGTTGGGTGACACAGACATTCCCACTAAGGCATGATGCCGATACCCGGGGTCAGCCGACGAAGAAATGGGTTTTTTTGGGGGATTTTACTGTTACCCGGGAGGAAGAAATGGCACAGGGCACAGACCCGGATCTAGAGAAGAAGCCAGTGGGGATGTCTGGGTGAGCAGTTTATCTCACGAATATATAGGATTTAATTGTGTGACCTTACCATAGCAAATCCGACATCAGCTTTCTTTAACGCCGGCCCGTCGTTTGTCCCGTCTCCAGTTACGGCCACAACCTCACGATTGGCATTTGCCTGCACACGAAAAAGACCAATGATATTTTGTATGCAAGTATGCGAGTCAAAAGATGTTAAATTAATGCTAAAAGTACCTTGGAGTCAATTATTCCTTTGACGAGAATGTACTTGTCTGTAGGAGATGATCTAGCCAGCACACGAAGTTTCGGCCAAATTTCGTCCAAAAGACTCTGCCTCACCTCCCCAGTTTCATCACGGATTCTTTCATTAAATTGTTTTCCTTCTAAAATCAGGGCATCTTTGTCATTTGGATCGATTATGCCACATTTTGCCGCAATCGATCGAGCAGTCATGATATTGTCACCAGTAACCATTCTTACAACAATGCCAGCTCGTTGGCATAATTTAATTGCATCAGGCACCTAAAATTATTTTACAAATTAAGTCCACATACAAATCTGCTTGACAAATTACAAGAATCGCTATATATCGCCACAAATTAGTTACCTCTGGTCTAACAGGGTCCTCTATACCAACTATTCCAAGGCATGTTAAATCTTTCACTATATTGGCTTCGTTTTCAAAATTAGGGGTTCCACTAATTGAAACCTAATAGAACATGAACTGAAAGGTCAACTTGCAAAAATTAATCGGTAAATACAAGACGATACAATACCTGGTTTTCCGCAGCACTACCAGGAACAAAATCTTTATAAGCAAGACAGATTGTACGTAATGCTTGAGAGGCGAGTGGTTCTATTACATTTGTCATCATAGTACTGACATTGGCGGGACTTAATTTCTCAAGTTTACCATCTTTTCCGAAGATATAAGTACACCTTAGATGTTAATGCACATTTTAAAAACACTGCTAAATTAGCTCATATTACACAATGCACAGTTTGAAATCGAATGAGTTACTTTTGTAGTATTATTTCAGAAGCTCCTTTAGTAAATAATCGGAAACCACCTCCTGGCAATGGAATCACTGTACTCATAGACTTTCTCACGGAATTGAATGTGTATACACAAGCAAACGAACTTTCAGGTTGCTTTTCTCTAATAGCCTTAAAGTCTTTTCCCAATTCAGCAACAAACCCAATAAGGGCACATTCGGTTTTATTTCCAATTTGGGATGGTAGAGATCCTGGCGGCCCTTCCTTTGAAAAAATCATGTCAGACTCTTTTGTAATTTTTTGCCAACAATTAGAATACGAAAGCACGAACTTTAGGTACTTACAGTGATTAGTGATGTATAACCAGTGTTGATACACATGCCTTGTATCAGCGTTTCTCCGACAAATTGTGGTATGCTCTGGAAATCCGGGGTTTTTTCATTTAATACGCCACATATATACGATTTTACAACAGTCATTCTGCAAAAATCAAAGTAGCATTAATATATAGCTTTAGGACTTAGGACTTTTTTGAACCCGAGACGCCTTTTCGAGACATTTAAGAGGGTTGGGTGTAATAATACCGAAAACCAAAACCCAAATTTACATGAAGTGATTATGCAAATGTCGGAGGTGATAACGCAATTACAAAGGTGATAATGCAAATTACATGAGGTGATAATGCAAATTACATGAGGTGATAATGCAAATTACATATGTAGATAAAGCAAATAAGTTAATCTGTGCATACTAATAGTGGAGTACTACATGTACCATTACCATCCAATCAATCTTTTTAAAGTTAGTTATTGTTTCTCCGTTGTACTGGCACTATGTCTCAAGGAGTTGAATTCGTTTTTGTCCAATTTTGTATTAGTTAAGGTTAGCCGTCACTGTTTGCCTCTTTAACGAACCTAACCTAATAAAAAATATACATGCCATTGGTTATGCTAACCTTAACTGTCGCAACTGTATGCATTTTGTAATTCCCCTAAAATAACATTTAAGATATGATGTGACTGAATAAACCATAATTTTGCGTTATCTACAAATGTCGTTTGTGTTTTCACCAATTTCAATTTTTTTGTTTGCATTTTCACCTCCGACATTTGCATAATCACCTCATGTAAAATTGGGTTTTCGTTTTAGGCATTATTACCGAATACCTTTAAGAGTTGCAAAATTACAAATTACTCAGCAATATGAAGAATATTATTAAAAACTATCGCCTAATATTATTTACTTGAGCCATTTACGGTCCAACAAACTCACCTATTTGTTGTCAGTGTTCCAGTTTTATCAGAGCAAATTGCGGTTGCATTACCCATAGTTTCACATGCGTCAAGATGGCGAACCAAATTATTATCCTTCATCATTTTCTTAAAATAAAAGATCCCATAAATCATTTAATATTCAATGTAAAAAATGCCTTTTATGCGCCTGACCAGACCATTGAATTTCATAAATAGTTTATTCTGATTTGAATAATATTGTATCCTTTTTAATTCTGTAAGCGTGAATTAATATTTCTTACTTTGACTGAATACGCTAAGGAGATAGTAACAGCAAGTGGCAAACCTTCTGGAACTGCTACAACCAGAACCGTGACTGCAGTAATAAAGAACTTAACGAGTTTGCCCCCCTCGTTTATACCAAATGGCTCCTGAATGACCACAAACTGTCTAACCAAGAATTTAATTACCAGGCAGATAAATGTTAAGAATGCAGCTCCCATACCTGTTGAAAGAAATGAGTATTATTATTTAAAAGATGAATTGGCTTAGCTTATTGAACTTTTAATTATAGGTTATAATTTTTGACGTTACCAACAAAGCCTATCATAATAGCCATTCTGGAAAGTTTAATTTGAAGAATAGATCCGCCTTCACCTTCCTCTACAAAATTCAAAAACATTGACTAAGATATTGTTTGTCAAAGCTAGAAGATAATATTTTCAGCCTAATTATCCATTGGGAACAAACATACCTTCGCCGCTACCTCCGATTAGGGTGAAAATGATTCCTGCTTGGGAATTTACGCCAACTGCTGTGATGACAATTTTACCAGCTCCTTCCATTACGTGTGTTCCTTGTTAAACATAATATTATAATTGCATTGACTCAGAAAAACATGTTTATGTAAGATACAGTCGTATGCCTACTACATACCAGATAAAACCATCACGTCATCAAGTTCGCCTTTCTTTACATGGTCTGATTCTCCAGTTAAAGCAGATTCGTCGATTTTTAAGTCATTACTTTGAATTATAACACCTTTTAAAATAGCATAATATAAATTATAAATCCACCACAAACATTACAATATTTTTAACAGAAGGAACAGTAAACGGGACAAAAATGGGATTTGTTCCGAATATCAAGTGAGGTTTTTGATGGTTATAATTACCATCAGCTGGCAATAAATCTCCATATTTAATCTGTAAAACAAATGCAATAGAGTCAAAACACAAAAATATAATAATAAACACTGCTTACTAGTCACTATTAAGTCCCCTTAACACCACAGCATAGTCAAACGATATACATCGATGTATAGCAGAATAAATACGTCTCCTTTACCTGGCAGATGTCCCCAACCACTATATCGGCAACAGGAATTTGTTCAATTTCTCCATTTCTGAGCACAGCAAAATGATGATCTGTTGCAATTTTTTTCTGCAACCCTCTGAATTGTCTCTCTTTACTGTAATCATTACCAGCAGTCACCAAAACTACTACACAAATAGAAGCTATAATTCCAATACTGTCTATCCAACCATGTTCATCCTTTTCGCCGCCGCTATCTTCGCTATGACTAAAATACTCGACCATCCAAAGGATTAAAGATACTCCTGCTGATAAAGCTAAAATAATGAGTGTGGTATCTTGCATTGCCTCCCAAGCAAGATAACAAAATGACTTCATTGGCTTCGGTGGAATAAAATTTTTTCCAAAAGCTTTTTCCCTTTCAATTAGATCATCTTTGTTATTTGCATCCAGCCCTGATTGAATAAGATTTACGGACAGATTTAAATACTACAATGAAGTGTTGTTAAAAAACAATTTCTAACATGATTGTAGGTGAAAGTGTACTTTAAAGTGCATTAGTAAAACATAGTTATTTACCAAGATGCCCATCTACTTTAAGTTGTTCACATATTGCTGCTGAGCCTCCCAAAGATGTTACTTTTTCCATAGCCTCCTTTCCTCTTAGCTCCATCAACTCTTTTAGATCTTTCATGGTCATTCCATAGGTCGTCCCCTCGTATACGCTGGCCTTTTTTTCCTTCATGGTGGAATGTGGGGACTAAAATATATAATAATTTTATATGAAGTTTCAAATAGTTAGGAATCGGTTGACCTAACAGTTCATACTGTAATACATTGTCATATAATTAGTCATCCCTCTGTTCTGAAGTTTGTGAAAGGGAAACTGGGACACTACAGGGGAATTTAAGTAACGCAATTGTACGTAAGTAGTGTAATGTCATTTTTGTTGGCGACTTACCTTACCAACCTGCTTTAGATGAGTTTTTGAACAATATTTTCTTAAACTAGCCACAAACTAAATTTATAATGAGCCTCACTAAAATGTATCAATAGATAGGATGACAGTCACAGCTGAAGATACGAACATGCCTTCCCATTTCCGACTAATGTTTTCAACGACAAATTCTCGAAATGGCCTGTTTTTGATTTTCGTGTCATGATAACTTGTCATGAATTTCAAAAGATTTTGACAACAATACAACTAACATGGCAACTGGCAATTTGGCACTGGCAAAACTACACTACTGGAATAGAATTTATAATGGAAATAAAATATCACATCTCCCCAGGAAGCCAAAATCCAAAGAGAACCAAGCTAGGAACCTTGCCCAAAGAAATACCCCTTCAGATTTTTAACCTTTTCGGACTTTTCAATACGAAAATAAGAATTTTTCACGAATATTGGCAAAAATGGGTGTTACTTTGTGTTACGTTCATGAATGACTCCCCTTTCAAAGTGAATCGACAGTGTCAAAATCTCAATTTCAAACTTTTGCGCCGTGTATTAACTGCGACGGAGAAAGGAGAAAGTGAAAGGAGGAGAGAGCACTAACCATAATTCGATTCGGTGAAAGCATGATTGGGTGACATTATAATAATAAAAATAATCATAAATCATAAAACTGAGCAGAAAAAGTCTCCCTTTTTTGGAAAACTAAGCTTGCTTGAGACCAACGAATCACTTTAAAAGCAAGTGACGTTAGTGAAAACTTCCAAACGAACCCTACTTATGAACATAGAATTTTTTGGATTAATTCGTCTATGTCAAATTGTCTATCTCTGATTACAATGACAATATTGATAATAGTGAATTTATTCCAACGGGCTACACAATAATAGGATCTAAAGTTTATATCGACTGTGCACACCATTGAATATTGAATTATTATACGAGACATTCATCAATCATAAAAATAAGAACACCCACCTAATAATCTTATGAATCTTATCAGTGTGAAATAAAACGCAAATTCAACCCTCGTCGTTACCAGTTTTTATTACCACCACCGGTAATAATTATTATTACTACCACCATAAGTGAAAGTTTTTACGTTTAGTTTTTAGAGGAAAGAAAGCTTCTGGTGGGACAACCCGAATTATTAAGGATTGAATTTTCTTGAGAATAAGGAATTTATTAATTTTTTCCATTTTAAGCCAAAATTTTATTATCAAATCATGCAATCATAAACTCAATAAAAAACACACAAAATCACACAAGATAAAAGATAAATGCAAGCTAAATGCAAGTAAACAAAGACAAATCGTACCGAGATTTAATTGTGATCATTGCTCTAAATACTGCGTACTCTACTTATCATGCACAGCCTCCTAATGCTCCAATCTTAGCCGTTTCTTCACTCTGTTCGGGAAGAGGAAGTTTTGAAAAGTTGGTATTATTGGAAAGAGTCCAGTAAAGAAAAGTTCTCCATTTTTGTTCTCGTCAATTTTAGTCATCTAAAATGTTGGGACTTTTGGCAAAACGAAATTTATTGAAAACAGTTGCTGCTGGCAGATTTATGTCAGCTGCTGCTGGCCAACATGCAGGTAATGATTCCTAAAATAAGAATTTTGATTTTAGTTTTATTTTAAATTGTAGATTTGTGATTGAGAATTTGTAATTTATGAATTTTGAATTTGAATCATAATATCAAATAATATAATGTTATTCGTGATCGCTATTCAAAATTCCAATCCATCAATCAATCGGATAATTCCAAAGAACGAAATAATAGAATAAAATATACTGGATAATACAAACAATGTTGAATGTTACATTTTACATTATTTAATTTTTACCTTTATTTACAGGAGGAATGGATTTGTGGCGAAAATTAAGTCTGTTTGGGGCTTTGCCATCGGTTGGCATTATGATGGTCTACGTTTACCTGGAGCACACTGCTCATCATGGTGATGAGCAACCGGAATACATCCAATATGATCATTTGAGGAAGAGGGACAAGGTGAGCATGCAAAAGCAACTTAAATAAAATTAAAAATTGTACCAACAAAGCCACCGCAGTCTGTCTGCAGTGTGCTTTGCAAAAATTGCTTTTGAATCAATGACTTTTGTGGCTTATTGAATACTTCGTAAATTTTTCCTTCGTCAAAATAATCTTGTTTTAAAATAAGATAGGAAGGTTTTAAAACCTGGCTAAGCATGTTATGTTAGCTTTTTCTTGTTTCTGTTTCACCTCGGACAGGTCTTCAAGAGGCACCATTATTGGCTAGCATTTGGCATTTTTCTTATAGTTCTTAAATACTTAAATCCAGCTATTTTTTATGGTGCATAATAAGTTCAAATGAAAAAAATATGTATTTTTATGTTACTATTTCTATTTTCAGCGTTTCCCTTGGGGAGATGGAACCAGGTCTCTGTTCCACAATCCTCACGTCCAGTGGCACCCAGATGAACAAGATCACTAAATACATTCTCTACTCTTTAGAGTCATTACTGTATAGAGACCAAAAGATGATGGTGAATTGTATGTTTATAGTCCCAGTAGCGTAAACAATTAAAATATTCCGAGAGTGATTAAATAAAATGTACATAATATAACTGCATTTAGTTACTTATGTATGATTTCACTTATTCCATTGGATGAAAGTAAAGTAATAATATTGTGGTCTACTAACGTATTGTAGGCCAATTAAGTTATAATTGATTTATTTTCATCTAGATTCGTCACAGACAAACCAAATTACACATATTCGGGTATTACTCATTAATTCAACGCGAATGAAATGATCAGATCAAAAACATTAATTACATAATTTTAAATGCGATGTGAATGGACACGTACTACATACAGTGCATAAAACGTAGCTAGGAGCCAGTTCAAGAGAATTTATACATCCCCCAAAATATCAAACTTGGGCTGCCAAATGTTCGTATTCCGCTTCCAATCAGCGGAAGAAAGCCGAACTCGGTAGACACTTTTCCTACGCACTCGCCTGTAGGAAATATTTATGGGAGACAGTTCTCAGTCCCTATACTAACATTCACTCGAATGTTAGATATAAACCTAGACTACATAAAACGTAATTAAAAAAATTAACTTAACAAATGCTACATATTTATTACCTGTAGTAATAATTATTATTATTCAAATATAAATGATGAATGTACATTGCATCGACTAACTGGCCATAGGTTTCGTTATGATTTGCGTAGATCTTTAAAGTTTGGGGTCAATAGGTTCACCATTTTACGTGATAATGCACTTTCCTTTTTCATTCCATGGATTCGCTTTCTTGTCCACAGGAGTGATGAACGGATCTGCTTTTTGATTCTCATCGACCCAATCTTTTAATCTGTTTTTAGCAATTTGAGAAGTTATAGGAATACATTTAGAAATAAAATCTAATTTTTACAAGGGATTTAAAATTTTAAAGCGTTACTTTGACAAGGACTCTGATGTTTTCAAACGGTCTAGGCCCTCTTGACTTTTTAAACCTTGTAGTATATGCTGCAAAGTCTCCTTCGTAATTTCGTTAGCGTCCGTCATTTTTCGAAAACTATTGTTTTTTCCCTGAAGCTGACGGTGATTTTTTTGCTATTTAGTTACGTGTAGAATTGATGAACGAAATGTAGCTAATGGGCAAAGACAGTGTATGTGCTTGGCTTCTGCAACTGATAGTGATTGGAGGTGCATCGTGCATCATATCATAGTACTTCTATAATTTATGAGTACATGTTTGGCTTGTCTCATGTCTCAAGTAGGTACAAAAATTAATGTGCCTGCTGTGCTCTGACATACGTAGTATGGTAAAGGGTATCTTAAATGTAGATAAAGTATTTGGACTTGTATAGTACTATACTAAGTTTCGTTTTCATCCAAATCAAGCATGTACAAGGCTTACCGCTTACCATTATATCTAGACTAAGTCCATGGGAATAATACATTTAATATTTATGCCCTATGCTACCAGCGATCGCAACACAGACGACAAACTAGGACTGAAGCAAGAAGCCGTACAAGCTCATTGCAATAGTTTGCTTCGAAT
>JABASH010006439.1:0-10620 GCA_019776445.1 Tomocerus maximus
GCTGTTTAAAAATTTTCACTTTCACACACAGATAAGCTGGGCGTGTTGTACTACATAAAGGAAAATACGATAGCGTATAGGAAACAATTTGGGATAAATTATGCTAGATTTTTCCAGGTGAATAGTCAGTATAAGTAATTGTAGCAACTCCTTACGTTTGCATATGCTATAGTAAATAACACATGTCCTCAATATTTCAGAAATTATGTATCATGAACTCAGTAGATATTATTCATATTCGTTCAAAAGTGTATGCTAAGATATTTAATATGGCTCCCGAAGGATTTGCTGTCAAAGTTATTATATTGGTATTCTATCCCAGATTGTAACAAATTCGTGTAATCTAGCTATATTTAAACGTAATTAATTTAAAGTCATAGATACTTGTAAATTACACACTAATTTCTGTGAACTTCCTTGTGAATCTTGTATTCAATCTGTAGTTACTATTATGCATAATAATAATGTTCTTTTATATTAAAATTAATGTCATTAAAATTGCAAAACGTAACATTATTTATCTCGTTCCGAAAAATTGTATAAGTTTTCTGATACAACGTACCATATTGTCATGATAAATGTAATAATCTCATATGTTGTAGAATCAATACACTAAACCTTCCTTTGTGAAAATTCGTTGAAAGTTTGACGAGAACTTTGTTTTGTTCTTCAAAGATAAGGTATAAGATATAGAAAGCTTTTTTGACAAACAGTACATGGACACTCAATGGGATTTGAAATACATTAGTTTTTGTCAAATAAACTGAAAAAATGCAAAAAAGTATAAGTTAAAGTATAATCTCGATTTTTTATTGACATTGACGCTAATGCAGTTTATAGTACAAGTCACAATCTGGAAAATAGATTACATTTATCAGCGATATCTTGAAGTTCATAGATTGGTTGATGATCAGGTAGGATTAAGTGATGACTATATATGTAGTTGGGTTTGTGTGAACAATTTTGAAGGGGTATCTGGTGGAGATGGCAAAACTGATAAAACAAATATTAGTTTTATGAAGAGAAGACAGTGCAGAGTATTCGTTACGGTATGTTTCACAATGATACTAATGAGAGTTTTGGTTGTGTGGATTTCAGACATGGGACTGAACCGGCAATACAGCCCGGAGATCTTAGCAGCACTGCAGAGCGTACAATTTATAGCCCAGCATATCAAGGATGAAGACAAAGATAATGAGGTAAGTGTTCTAATGAGCTCTACTCACTAGTCACAGAAAATTGCTTCAGCTTCTCACTCACACAACTTTTCCCATTTCCTATTTAATGAGTCCCACAACACATCTCCATCGACCATGAAGAAAAAACTTGCATTGCTTTCACTCTCAGCTCGGCTTTCTCCACTCTCTCCTATTAACTATGTAGACACTAGAAACACTAACTTTTTCATTTCTTCCCTGCACAAAGTCGCCCACCCACCACCTTCTTGTTTTCATCATCCCTATTTGGAAACCCTATTGTCTTCCATCTAATAATACCCATTGTACAAAGTAGGAACCACCAGGTGGATGTTGAATTCAATTGAATTCATACTGGATGATATCAAACTAATAGCACTTTGTGAATCTCAGGTTAACATTTCTTAAATGGTATTGCTGGCAATTTTACAAACTATGGGTCTACTACTCAAACGCATTTCACAGCACATAGATTTAAAATTGTGCTTAAGAGCCCATGATATGATGCTGTTATAGATCTGAAGGTGCCTCCTTATGTCCTCAAGACAATCCAACTCATAACCTACCAATACTTACAAGGGAAACCTATAACTTGAAAAATATCTTAACGATTTCAGTTGAGAAATATCATTGGATCCTTCACCAATTCATTGGCATCCTGTCCGAATTCTATTTTCCTGATAACATACATATTATCTCATCAATATACTACGATGTATATTTATTCTCAATGATCTGTTAATGTCATAACATACCCAGCATAAAAAAAAGGTTTCTAAGAACAATGCAGTGGAAATATTAAGAAATTAATGCATATAAGAGATATGAATAAAATGTAAAAAATGTAGCCATTTATTTCAAGAAATGTGTAGATTTGTTCCCTTGTCGGTGTTCCGTCCTTGGTATTAGTTATATATAGAAGCTTATGGGGTACAGTAATGTAGGCGTGTGTGAGGGTTTTGAGTGTATATATAAGAGAAACATTTTGCTCATTTATTTGAAAGTCAGCACGTTTTGCCATTAAGTAACAGTAAAAGTCAGGGTCTGGAACAATTTAAGGCTATAGGATACAATTTTCCAACACTAAACTGAACGGAACAAATTGGATTGATGCTGATCGTTCCATTCGTATGGTCATGATTTTGAATTTGAGTTTGGTAGGTATCTAATAGTGTAACATGTGCCTGGTCTCTGACTGTGACATTACATCGTCAGCAGAAGACAGTCGAAATAGTAAAATAAACAACTGAATTGTGTCTTTTACCTTTGTACTTAAATAGCCGCTCTAAAAAGTTACCAAAGTCAATTTTGTCTCAAACTACTGGAGGAAGGAAAGAGATGTAGCAATGAACTTATTAGTAGTATATCACGCACTGTATAGACATGTACCTATCTATATCACTAAGGACGTGTGTGCTATCAGTAAAATTGTTTTCTTCTTCGTGAGAAATGTTGAATTTACGAGAATAGGTTGAGAACGATTGTTCTCTCAAGGTTCTCGCAGTTTTATAGATAAAACTGAGTGGAGATTGGGCATTTAAAAGTTATCTGCGAGATGACCGCTCGTATTTTATTGTAACCAAGTCGCATCAGATTGTATTAAGATAAGGAGTGTTCAGGATGTCTCCACACATAAATAAATTCCCCGATTTCCTTCGGCGGAACTTGTGTTACATAGAATCAGACGTGTGTTAGTGTAATATGCTACCGATATAAGCTTCCTTTTTATAAGTATTTACTTAGTTATTGTTAGTGAGGTACCTAAGTACACCTTGCCTGACTCTCCTACATTGCTTGCCTGGAGTTGAGTAACTGTTTACTATCGAAAAGACACGACTCGGAGAGACTTCACCACACTTACTCTATTTTACAACTTTGCCCTCGTTTTCTTTTACTTTATTTTTACTGCTGTGACTTTCTTTTTATTCTTACATATTTGTATGCATATGCATGATCTTCCCTCTCATTTTTCTTGCAACTTTGTCCATATTGGAGAATTTGAGAGGACCTTTGAGTGCAAGGATGTGATGTGGCACAATGTGGTCTCAGAAATTGACTCCACTTGCTATCAACAGCTATTTCACGTACCAAATCCTCTCCACTAACATAAACTTAGCAAATTTTTAACCTATTCACATAACTTTTGAATTTCCCCAACCAAATAACTATGATAACCACGCTCAAAGATATCCACTTCTTCATAATGAAGGCCTTACATAAAATGTATTTAATATTGAAAGCACATACGCACATATAATATGCTTTTATTATAATTATGCATTATACCGCTGTGATATTTACAAGGTATAATAGTCCTTCCTGTACAATATGCATTTGTATAGAAGGGAGGAAGAATAACTCCAGGAAAATGTAGACTATAAGATCAAGTTTACTATTTTACAGTTGGCCTGTCCGTGCTTTTCTAGCTTTACTTTTACTACTACATTCTTCAATAATACTACATACTTGTTAGTACAGAATACCTAAGCGAGACCTATAAAAGTCATGCTTTCTATACAACCGGTAATATGCACTGTAAAACAATTTCCTTGGACCTCAGCTTGAGTTCTTCCTCCCTTCTTGCGAACAGCTGCCTATACACTACAGATAGTATACTATTAAGATATACCCATCTACATGTACAGCATATCAGATACAGAGTAGGCCCTAAAGTAGCATTACGTAACCTAACGTAAGTAAAGTAAACTGAAGTAAGGATAGAGCTTCACTTGACGACAACTAACCATGTGCAGAAATTCAAGTCTGACTTGTCGCAATAATTCTTTCGTCGTCTCGTACATTTATTTCTAAGCCGTATTTTACAACTTGCGTCAGACTACAGGAGAAAATGTCTTGAGAAACTCTCCATTTCAACTCTGGCTTCCTGAATGACTGCTACCTAAATGTTGCATTGCATGTAAGACACAAACGTGAAATCCATACTTGGCTAAATGCAAATTGCAAGGTGGCGCAATTCTGTATCTTCTTTCTTTCTAGCTCTCCCATCACACACTATGCGCTTCATCCCGTAACACATGCACTTTGAACTACACCTACTATATTTAGATTAATAGTGTCCCAGGAACGTACAAAACTTTCGGAAATATTATTCATCTAGTAAATGTCTCAATTATTACGGCTATTTTAATCGGATCGGTATTTTTATTCCATAGATTATTACACTGACATAATATTATGAGTGACAAACAAATACAATAGAAGGGATAAGGAAATCTGTAAAATGTATCAATTTGACTATTTAACTGACTTTAATTTGAAGAAAGCAAGACCTAGTACAATAGATGTCGTAATTAGATTACGTTACATCTGATCATGCGACCATAACAAGTGTTATCATAATAAATTGTAATTCGTGATGATTTAATTTTTAGCAAGAGAGAACTATGTAGATAAGAGTGTCTGCAGTATTTTGCACATGATGCCAAAGGCATGTTCATAAGAATGAAATGGAATGTGTACATTTACACAAGGAAATCGCTCGATAAATTAGGATCTGAGTGGGAATAGCTGTACTAAGGTATGTAAGATTACAGTGAAAGTGTAATTTGGGATTTTCTGTGTCGTGCCATAATTTGAGGGAGTGCATTGGACTCGTTGTCTGACGAAGTTGTTCACGCAACGAATTTTAATGATTAGAGAGAGTGGAGAAATTTAATGTTGGTGACAAGGGCATATCTTGTTGGGAGAAAGAGAGTATTTCTTACTCCGTCTTAACTCTTGGCGATTGTGAGCTACAATAAAGTAAATAGTAAATGGGAGAGTGTAATAGGGAGGCTGTATAGCTGGTAGTTTGAATACACGAGACATCCACTAAAATATAGAAGCGTAACTGCAGAATGCAATTTGTGATAGAGAGTTGCTGAAGTCGACTTTTCATTCCCATTCTCTCATTATTTTCACACGGGCTCTTCTTCCTCCAGATTCGCACGCAGAGAGAGTGCATTTGCATATATGTCCTTCTTAGTAACCCCCTCCGGATGCAATGCACCATCCTCCTTCAATTCAGGATATAAAATGCTAATAATGTAGATAGGAAGTGTTTGAATACTACGTACCCTCTGTGAATGAACCCATAACACTGTAGCATGTGGGCAATAGTAAGGAAATAAGGCTAGGGACCTAAGTAATGCCTACCTAACGTGCATCTCCCTTACTCTCAATTTCCGTTTTACGATCCACGATTTTTGTATCTCCGTAATAGGGAAGGAGAAAATGGCACATAGACACTCCATTACACTCCGTATAGCCCTTATAGCTCAAGGATTAAATATATTTAGTTAATAATGTTGCATTTAGAGTAGAGCGCTGAAGAAGCCATTGCATATTGCAACCAAGGGTCATGTAAATATCTACCTTTCTCCGTCTGATGTAGACGTGATAAAATAAACTTCATGTCTAGTATTGAGGAAACGGGAGTAGACTCCTGAATTATTAGTCAAATATGTCTATGGGGTTGTGATCCACATTCACCTTCATCTCTCTATTTTCAAATGCAATTGCTTTCCACTCTTTATTTATCCCAGGGCTATTTAATTCCTCTTTAAAATCAATACCAAATTTTACAGTATCTTAGAAAAACTTTTAGCAAGGGTTATTTACTTGATGTGCTTTCGCAATTATCTAGAATAGAGTGATATTTATGTGGCACAAATGAAAATTCCTTGAGAACTACAAAGATTGTATCCAACTGACATTGATTAAATTAAAAATTCATGCTCCACCATTTCAAATGACAAGATAGGGAAAGTTTTCATTGATGTGCGGTACAATGAAAGTAATTGGGTCTAAACATAGCACGGCTTTGTGAAAATGAATTGGAGTACATAACAAGAGGAGTTGAAAGAGGTATTTAATTTGCTGATCCCGCAACAAAAGAAAGCTATATTTTTCTCTTAGGAAAGATGTACGCATTTAATATACGGAGGAGGATAGCCCTTCAATAATAATAATACTTGGTAAAAAGAGCTTAGCAAATGATTGATGGGAGCATTAAATGAAACCGTGGATTAATTTCATGAGGTTGAACGGTTTTAGAATAGGCTCTAACTTCTCTTATGTAATAAGCTATTAATTAGACTTGGCGGCTTTCTCTTTTCCTTCCTTTCTCCACTGTCTGCTAACCGAGTGTTTCCGTCTTTACAAAGAAAATACTACTTGCCCTGTCACGGTATATCTACCAGACAATAAACAGTTTCTATAATATCGTGCTAGTACGATATAGCTTACTTAATCCTCAGATGTTCTCCAACTACAGCCAAGTTAACTATCTACCTATAAAATGTCATTTATATAGAATTTAAACCCAATAACTTGCACCAAGTACTAAACCCGCTATAATGTAGGACACTTTATGGTAAAATTTTGGTTTTGTAAATTCCGACTATCTCTAATATAATGCTCATATTTACATTGAGGTATACCCTGCACTTAAGGATTATCCGGTCCTTGTGGAATTATTGTTGAACTCTGTATATTATTAATACATTTCGTTTTCCTAAAATATATCTTGTTCCCTTTTGATCCGTGGTTATTTGAGCTTTGTCCATCCTTGTTAGACTAATTGAGTTATTTAATGTATATTGATATGTATTTGAATATGTTTTTGTAGGTAATAGAAGATTGGAAGTATGTGGCAATGGTGTTGGATAGATTATTCTTGTGGATTTTCACAATGGCTTGCATCCTGGGAACCTGTGGCATTATATTTCAAGCCCCGTCACTTTACGACACTCGAACACCAATTGATCAAGAGCTCTCTGAAATCCTTTATCAAAAAACAACAGCATCCGGAGTTGGCTCCCAATACCCAAGAAACAATATTGTGACCTAATTTATATTTCGAATTGTTATCCTTCGGTATTTGGTCTGAAAGTATGAGGATTAATTTGGAAGATAATTTTACTTCTCACAATTGAATTGCATGATGTTCCTTAATTAATGACTTCCCCGTACAATGTACTACTGAGCATGGTAATTAATAGAGAAAGTAAAATGGTTATCTATACTAAAATTGTTAAGTATGACAAATAAAATATCTTATTCTACGTGCATACCACAGTCTTGATAAGCAATACCTACCAAATGTTGACAAATAGAACCAAGTCACATTCCAATTCTCATGAATTACAGTGCAATAATTGTATAATGCTCCTTAATGCTATGATTGGATAATTATATTTGGAGTTCTGGCGAGGAGACTTCAAGACCAAGTTTTTCAGCATAATTCATCTAATGGTAATACGGCTATCTTTTTCAAACCAAAAATGAATTTAATAATAAATGCGACTACCAAATGTAAGTATTTACTGAATGCTACGAGGATTTACTACGACGTACCTCCCTACATCTCTACAAATCATTTTTTGAATACAAAAACCTTTCAAGAACTGTGCGTGGAAAGTCAACTCGAATAGCTTTATAATATCGTCTGATGCGTGCATTTAGACAATACTCAAACCAAATATAATACCGTGTGTAAATGTATCAATGATGTATGATTGAACTAAACTAAAAAATAAATCTTGGTTTATTTAAAATGATTGAACAACAACTTTATTCTATTACCAATACCGTGTTCGCGGAAACTAAAATAATATTCATTGCGATAACAAAAATTATGCGATTGTTGTCATCAACATATTAGCTTCAACAATTTTAACTTGGAATTATTTTTAACTGTCGTATTCACTAACGTCACAATCACAAGATGGATGGTGATATTTTAATTAAATTAGCAATGCATCCACATTGAAGATTTTGTGTCAGTAAACCAGAACAATACTGCACAATTAGTCATGCCCTATACCAACTAGCCTTACTCCTCAGGAAAATTAGAGTTATGCTAAAGATGACATGGATTAATGATTAGGAACTACTTTTATTATCCCCGTATATGTATTATGCAGCGATACAATGCAACTATCAAGTAATCTGTAATTCTGCAGTCTACTAAAGGGAATCTATAGATATAGAAATGCTTTAAATCGGTAAGATTGTCATTCCACTTTCACTCCGATAAATGATGTCAGTTGAATGAAGTCAGGGACACAATAAATTTTTAAGCTCAAACTAAGCCTAAGCCCTAGTAAGCTCATGTTTTATAGGTCAGTTTTGTTTCTATAATACCTCATCATCTCTTAGTCTACGTGGATGCATGCGCAAGCCATGATTTCGTTCGTAATAAAATTCACCCAATTTTTCATTCTTCTCCCTGACTTAATAATTTTTAGCGTGCTCAATAAGTAAATAATATCTATCATTATTACATGAATGAACAAATATGTCAGTAAAAAGTTGGCAGTCTTCTCATTAGAAATTGGTTTATTATCCCCAAAGTTGAAATTGTAAATGATTTGAGATCTAAAGCAGTTGCAAGTTGGATGATTGGGAAAAAGCTTGCATCTTAATATTATGCATAACCGAGCGAGAGTATAATAGAGGAGAATCGTCGGAAGATTAGTTGTTTGGGAGTGAGAGTCACACCTAACAATGAGCTGATTCATTCCTTGCACAACTAAATATGTAAAGTTGAGGGAAGGGAAGCCAATGAATACACTAGGGGCTATGAAAGTGTAAATCAGTTCTTTTCTGCTCTGGTTTCGTCTGATTTCATTTTAAAAGGAGAAAATAGCAACAGTGTCGTTAGATTAATTCAGAAAACCCGCACCGCACTTTATCCAGTGAAAGCGACCAAACAAAGTAGGTAGGAGCAGACGAGGATGAGAGACCAGACCACCATCTCTCTCTTGGGATTAGCTATTGTTAGTAAATTGAGCAATTCTCGGAAATTCTTGTCATTATCACTGCAATAACGATGTCCTATTTGTCAAAGTTGGGATGCTCTACGTACTTGTATTGTACTCGTCTCAATGTGGCTCTTTCTGGCTTTTACATTCGTTACGTCCCACACAGATAAAGCACGAGACAAGATAAATATTTACTTTCGACTCATCTCTCTCTCTTTCATAAAGCCGTCATCGTTTTCTCTTTTTTCTCTCAATACACTCCGTTATAGTAATATCCATTTATATAATAATATCTCGCCTCGACTAAAATTTATTATGCTAAAAATCCCTCAGGTTTATTCAACATTTGTAAGACTCATGTTTATAGTCCAGTCCGTTCACTAAGCCTTGCTCGGTGATAATGTGAAACTGAATGAAATTATAGACTGTAATCGCATTGAATGAATGACTCTTATGGCAGTAATATATACCATTTTATTGCTGCACTTTGGATTTACAATTCGTGTCTTATCTGCAATTTCAAAGAATTCAGCCACACTTCAACAGATTGGTACTTACATTTACTACTACCTTTACAGAAGGCCATTACTGAATGAACTGACTGGGATTTATGTTTCTATTTTGCCAAATCTTTACTCAATGGACCATTGTTTAGGAAATAATATTATGTAACTAACTGCTTAGCTCGTATCTTTCTATAGATTATACTAAAATAGTTTGGGTTTTGTCATAATATTTCAAAATGGTGAATTGAATCGTGGACCGCACAATTAAGAATGCCTCCCTCTAAGGCAACCTTCTCATACCTTTTGTTTATGGTACACCGGAAACATCAAAAATAATATCTGTTCCAAATTAGCAAGTAAGCAAATAAATTCTTATTCATTTATTTCTTATATGACCTACCACTAGTAAATATTAAGATTTTGGGGTTTTATTTTTTTGAGTTTTGAGACGTATGCATAGGAAAGTGTGGGGAAATAAAAGGGGAGTGCGAATGTAAATAATTGCAAGACTGGAAGACATGTTTTATTAGAAAGTAGTGATTTTACTCATTTTTGATACAATGAGATTGAGCAGGTGGTCATGGACATTCACTGGATTCAACTGAATTTCAGTAATGACATTGCAGAGTGATGTTCATTTTCACTTGTAGTTTTTTCGTGTTTTTAACTACTCGCAAGATATTTTGATGTTTGTGTAATGTAGACAATAGAGCAGATTAGGTTTTCCTGTATGTTACTTTTTGTGTATATATGTATGTATGTACAAAGCTATTCCCTATAGTAGTAATTACTTGCTTATTTCTTTATTTACACATGTATTACTCATCAGCTTAGAGCTAACATTAGGATATTTATTTTACACATCACACATTAAGTTAGTACTTAATTATACAATTTAGTAAGCAGTATGGTTACATCATAGTACTTTCGTTTAATTATCTTAGCTGTTAATTTCCCTGGAATAACGAATAGTTTGCTTACACGTAGTTGAAATTAATTAACACGCTTAAGAAACACTAATTATGGCAATAAATTGACCAGTAGTACCCTTTAGTTATCCTTTACGAATGTTTTACCAGTTAGTTAGGCAGTACCATATTAACCAACCACAAAGATATTAATATTCATATCTAACAATTTGTATACTTATGT
>JABASH010006440.1:0-10619 GCA_019776445.1 Tomocerus maximus
TTTTACTTATGTGAAATAATAAAGGGATTATACTCATAGGTGGTCGCTAGATCATTTGCTATAGTTTTTATGAAAATCTATTGTCTGATTTCTTTTAGCCTATAAAAATTCAAAACATTGATAACTCACCCTCCGTGGAGAGAAGAAACTTTTCATATATTTTAAAACGTGTACCAACTGTATACCTTGCAAGTAATTCCCCAGACTTAGCTATGCTATAGTCCTTTATAGTCTCTGCATTTTTTATATTTATTTTTTATGAGTTTTTATGAAATTTCAGCGTTTATGCTCTTATTTTGAGGTAGGTACGTACATTTTGAAATCTGTTGCCCTAAAATGGAGTTGTCACTTATCAATTCGAGTTCACCTTATCTTTCTTCGAACTGTAAAATGACTTCGCGTAGGTTGTACTCGTGTGTTGAGTCGTCTGCTGGTTTGCAATATCCAATCACACTCCAATTTTAATCAATACCTAACTTCAAGCATGGTAAATGATTCTATGCCACAGCCCTAATTTTAAAAACTGATGTGCAAAAATTTTACAAGGAATATTTTGTGCATATTTTTTAAGTATGCTCTTCTGCCTCTTTGTTTGATCGGGAGCCACGGAGCAATGTGTCTTAAGAAAGGAAACGCCATCATGATGTTTCCTCCAACAGTCAATCCTCGTGTCACCGCAAAAATACTTTGTAGAATTTTGTCAGAGCGTTCATCCTCGTGAGAAAACCTCTCGCTGGTGATCATGGACCAAAGAATATTGAGTACCGGCAGTGAAAATATGTTTTTCATATTCAATATATTTCCATCTTTTTCCAACTTCGTATTTATAATCTGTAATAGTTCCCTGAGCTCATTCTCAAAGTATTCACCCTGGCCTTTTTGTTTCCCAAACCCAAAGTCACGCAATGTCCTGATTGAAAATCTTCTCAGTGTTTGCCACTCTTCCCCACGGCTGAAGAATATTCCTTCATATTTTAAAATAAAAGTTGAATTTCAAAAATTAGCATATTATAGCATCACAACCAATTCTGAAATGGTATTAAAAGTATATGTTTTGCTGACCAAGGAATTTTCCAAACGATCTTTCCAAGATCCATTGATCTGCGTACCGATGGCCCCAGTCGTCACCATGAAGAATTTGTTTCATTAGGTTGTAATCGTCGACAATCACTGTGAAATAATTCGTGAATTACCATTTCATACAAGTACCTATACGTACACAGGGACAACTTTTTTATTATCGAGATTTTGCAAATATTATCGAGATTTTGCAAATAAGAGATTTTTGCAAATTTTTATGCAAGTATCTTAAAAATGCATGGGTAAATGACTAATATTGTGAAAAAAGGTTTTGATTTATTTGAAGACCTCTGGATGGAAGATGGAACACAGTTTTGTCACAGAATCTTAATTTACATTTCCCTTCACTATAAACAGCTTGGATGTTTTCAATTTTCAAATCATAATAATAATACGCATTTCCGCACCAAAATATATGTATAATTTTTAAATGGATAAGTGTAAACCTTGTAAAGTAAGTCCCAGCTGAAGACTCATGACAGGCCCATATTCTTTGCTAAATTTTTGTAGCAGTTTATATGGTGGCAAATTTCTGGCTTTGGCTATTTGAAGAATATTTCCAATGATAGGAAAGCTCACTGGCCCTAAAGCGGCCAAAAATCAGATATGTTTTAGGCATTGAATGCATGATATTACGAAATACTGTCCCATGGTAAGTGGTAAGTATAAATGGAACATAGGTTCTATTGCCCCTTTAACTTCAGAATATTTTTAGCTAAAAAGACTTCTTAATTAAAACAATAATAGGTACAACTACTTTTGCTAGTCTTACCTGGAGGGAGATTATAATTCGGACGTATTCGATATAGTCTCAAAAAAACCCACAAAATAATTCCTAAGAAAATTAAGATTAAATAAATGTTTAAATACATAGTGGCTGCGCTACTGTTTGTTTCTGTATCTTTTAAGAGCTAAGGCCAACACAGTTTCCTCATGCGTACGTACTACGTACTCCAGCAGGCTCCGCAGGAACTTATCTGTACATAGTACATGACCATACACAACTTCCATGATGAATTCTATTAAAGTATGTAATGAATGACCATAATTAATTGCATGAATGCAACTTATTTGACTTCAAGCAAATAAGCGAGGAGATTTTTTAATCGGAAGATAAGGCCACCTTAGAGATTTTAATGTTTGAGAAAATTGTGGAGCTGGAGCCGGAGCTAACAAAAATATACATAAGGTGTGGTGTATACAATACAAGTACCTATCTATATTAACGATATCCTAAAATCAAACCCCAGAAAACTAATACCGCATTGGATTCTGTAAGCCCCAATGATTTGGAGATAAATTCAAGTAACATGAGAGTTTTTATTATCAGAAAAAACTGAAGAAGAAAAAACTGAACTAGAGCTGTCTATAATCTATACTTTTTGTTGATGTGCTTGTTCGTCAAATAAACTGTTAAATACATGAACTTTGTCTCCTGAGTCCTTCATCATGTCTGTCTTTAGAACATTTTCGTTTAGACACCCTTAATAGCAATTAGTGTTGTAGAATTCCTTGCAATGCCATTCATTATTGCGTGCAAAGAACTCTCCTTCCTGCGTGATATTGGCAAATATAATGTCCCTCTTTTACAATTATTTAAACATTATTATGCAGAAACTTATATTAATTATAATTTAATTATGTCTTTCCAACCTTAATTGGAAGATTATTATTTATGGTTTGTAACACTTAAAATTATTATCATAATACGCATAATATGTATTACGTTATTTGTATAGAGCCATGCTTATGCTAGTTCATAGATATGGTAAAATAATATAAGTAATTAGTGCCGTGTGCCATGAAAATAAATGAATATTTGGCCGAAAGGTATTAACGATGGTAGGAAATGCAGCCTTGATGTCAAAAGTCAAAAATGATTCCACGATTATGTATTTAGTTATCAAAGATACATTTTAATTGTTCATAAATAGGTTGTGATGGCATGATCGTCAAAAAAGTTACACATGATAATGCATGTAATCTACGTAGGTAATCAAATTAGAAAAGTTGACCCCAAAAACTAAAAATCCCTATTTCCAAAAATTGTTTTTATGATCATAATTCCACCATTGAACGTGATGAGTTATTTCGTAACTTCTATTGAATCGGTTCGTTGTCAAGATATAATTTAGTAGCGATAGTTAACACCCGACAGTAGTAGTTAGAGATAGCATGACTAGACTTAATCAATCCGTTTGTGTTGCACGACAACCTTTTTCACTTGTTCGTATGAGAGCCACATGACGATGTTCCAGGACACCAGTCGAGAAAAGGACACCATAAACCCCTTGTAGAAAGCTGGGGAACCTTCGCGAAGGAATGTCTGCACTGCACAATCCATTGCCCCAGAATAAGTCCCCGCCGCAGAATTGATGTAGCGGGTTTTCACGACATCCACCGGAGATGCGCACACAGTGGCACAAAATCCTATAACCATCAGATTTATTATTATAACTTGAGTGATTATCTCAGAAGCACATTGATAGGATAGACTAGTATTTATGTGAGTGAAGAATAAGTTACCGGCAACAACCGCTGAAACAAAATGGCAAGGAATATTATCACTCATGAGATTTCTTCTCAAGATCGCTTCTTTCACAAGATCGTAGCAAACAATCTCGCTTACATTTACAATGGCATTTCGTCCAGCATTTGGCACCATTCCTGAAATAATCACCAAAATTACTCACGAATTGCAATTTACATTCACATCCCACTCTAACTATTTAGTTAAGATATATTTCGCAATATAAATGCGAAAATTTTGCGGTTAGTTTTACGAGTAGCAATATACTGTATTCTATTCTGAATATTCAAATAAGTTTGAAATGTTTGTGTATATACAAAAAAGTCATATCGAATACATTTCAATTGGGATTTAACTGTAGGCAATTAATCGGCGATATAACAAAAGCCATAGGTGAGACAGAATAATATTGGCAATATTCACCTTTCCAAAGACCATGGACTCCCTCCTTCCTAAAAATTTGTGTGTAAGCATTCCAAGTGGAGTGGTAATTGTGTGAGCTTTTCTGCTGAGCTTGAAATCTGAGCTTTACCACATCCGTAGGCTGAGCTACAAGAACAGCCACTGCTCCCACAGAAAGACCCGCCGAAATACGTGCTGTCACGTCCATGAATCCTGTTTCCGTCACTATTAAAGCCAACATAATAATACTCATATAGGTATTATTAGGCCAAGTAGGTACCTTGAAAATTTATTAGGACATATTTATATTACATTTAATACTTCTTGCTCAACTCATTACTGTCAATCATTCACTTGGTCAATTAATTTTATAAACATGACGATTTTTGGAGATAATTATTTATTTTTGCCTCACTGCACTAGTGAAACGTAAGTGAATAGGTACCTACTTAATTAAGCATGTAGACACGCATCTGAGAATATAATTATTTCATTTATTGTGGCTACGAAGAAGTATCCAAGTCTCATTCACATTAGTACAGATAAAAGCGTTTATTTATCAATGACGAACTTCAGGTTACCTTTAAATAATTTCTGATAGTAGACCTTGACGGGCTCGTAGAGGCCGAGTCTTATGGATGCAAAGCACATTTGTCGCTGGAGACCTGCATTCAAGCCATTGTAGAGGCTCCTGCAATAATATCAATATTCGTCGAATCATTTCGTCATTAAGACTATCTTAGTAATTTGTTAGACCAATCTAAATAGACCGACCAATCATGGTAATAATTATCATTAGGCAGCAACAGACAGAACTAATTCATATACATAGGAATCCGGCACCTATTTATATATAAGCACATTTACATATAATAAAGGTCGCATGTTACTCTACTATTATTAAGAATAATGTAAATTGACATCATTATCTTTCAACAAAACAACAAACACAAACCACATTCACATTCGACTGTAAAAATATTGAACGTCAAATGTTTATCAATCTTTATCTGGCTTTGCATGTCATAGTTTTAAGAACAAATGAGTAACAAAATCTCCGGGAATTGGCACACCCATTATTTTTGTCTAACTGATAAATTTACATCAACAAACGTTACATATGCTATATGTATGCTATGTTGACAATACGTGATTAATATATGGTACTAATTAAAGCAATCTAAAATACTGCTGTTTTTGATAATTTTTAACAGTCTGCATGTAGCTTTAGTAATCTCTGTGAGTGCCTACTTATTTTACTACGCACTAGTGGTGTAAGATGATAAGTGTACCTGAATCCTTCTTCTCTGGAAATTGTGGTGATAGTGCCCAGTACTCCTCTGTAGTGTAAAGCAGCGGCGGTTGTAGCATTTCGTTGGAAAATCACATTTACAGCAACATTCGGAGACACAGCTGCAGCCCCCACGCCAGAGACAGAGGCCAGCTTAACCGCAGGGCCCCTCACTTCGCCTTGAATCTGTTTGTCCACACAAATAAATATGTAAATAGCCCATAAGACAGACTAATAATAATTGCAGGGTTAACATAATTCATTCATTTGTTTTCGAACTTATATATAGAGACCTTTAATGCTTACTGTGCAGTGTGCACACAATGAAACCCTTTAAAGGGCTGCTTTAGCATTATTTATTTTTGTATACATGTACCTGCCGAACAATTCACACTCAAGTATGCTAACAAGGTGCTGTTAGTTGGAGTATCAGTTGTTCTCGGAGATTACCATAGCTCACAATAGAAACATTTGGTGACTAATGCTATTCATCTACTTAGAAAGCACACCCATTTAACCTGCCTATTGTAAGCCACTTGAGGAGTAGGCACATCCTACCATTCTACGTATACTTGAATCAGATAGAAGCTTGTTTACGTGCAGTCAGATTGTGAAATAACCGAAATCCACTGGATTTGTCCGGATTCAGCCGACTTTTACATTTAGCTGTTTATTCATCATTCCTAATAATATCCCAGTACCTGCTCCCATTATTCCAACTGTTACGTACTCACATGCAGACAAGCTCTTCTTATGAAAAACAACCAAATGTCACACAAAGGTCGTTTTTGCAATCTTTTGGAACAGATGAAATACAATTTATTCATTATTCTGGAAAAGCGGGCTTGACAAACTTTTGCTAATAATACTTTTTACTAATAAAGTACATAACAAGACATGGCTACTGGTAATACACGCTTCGAATTCATGAAATAAGATATACACTTAAGGTAGCATCACGCATGACCAATTTTGAAGTATTTTTTCTATTCGCACCAAAATACATTTTCTCTAAATATTATTTTCAATCATGGTGGTGAATCCCATTCAATCTTATCAAAAGCAATACTAGTTTTGAAAACTTAATTTACACCTTGCATTGACAAGTAATTTCCCTTAATTCCATTTCGCCACTCAAGTTTACCCCAACTTGCATTCTTGTGTCCAACCAATGAGGAAGTATTGCACTTGCACTTAATTAGTGTTTGTGTTGACTAAATTGCATATTTTTATTCAATCGATTAAAAATCGATTAAAATAATTATCAAAACACCGATAATGCGTAATGTGAATAGTGACAATTAATAAGAAGGAAATGATGAATACGACCTTTATTGGAGATCAAAGATTACACTTCCTCAATAATACTAAACGTTTACCTTCATTCTATTTGAGAATGCTTATTATATAACCATTGCAAAATGTGTGCAAGTTTCACTGCCATTATCATTTGCATTGCAGTCAGGTTTTTAGTCTACCGAAAGTACGTTACGTAAGTATGAAATGAAATGCTCGATAGTAATTTACTTATTGAAAACAAGAATGTCCGAATGTCATAAAAATTTCCCCTTTCGGGACCTTGGGTGATTTCTTAACACATAAAAGCAAAACACAATTTTTCTGATTAGTAATAATAATAATAATAATCTTAATTAGGGAAAATGTTATGCCATGTCTATTCGGTATGTTAAAGTACCTTTTGCACGCGTTTGTAGTCCGTGTATGTGTAAATTAACTATTTCCTATACTTACTGATATTTTTAGATATCACTATACTACCCAATAAAATTGGATTAGCCTATTCCGTAGATATTATTATTGAAATGCAATATAGTACCTACCCATAATAATTTAACCGTACACACGAGCTATTTTGAATTAGAAACTGCATGTAACTGGTATATAGGGTAGAAATGAAAAATATAAATAATTATACCCTGTCACTCAAACCTACAATAATTATTCGACTCGTCTCAAATCAGCAAAAAAGAAAGTACAAAGTCTAAAGTTTAAGTTTTGTGATCTCGTGTGTACATGTGTGTGTGTGTAAGTAGTGTGTATAAGAGACACATTCAATTCATTCCTATTGATATACATTACATACAAAACGAGTTAGCATTTACCTACACGAGTAACATTGAGAATGGGAATGGAAAAACTTGATTAAATAAGTAGGAGTAGGACTTTGTTCCCTTGCGTTAAGAAATCAAGAATTCTACGTAGACTTTTGACTACCGACAGACACATGTGCGTGAGTGTCTTACAAAAACTTAATATATATCATGAACTCTGCTTTATACTAATAGTGGAGTGAATAGATGAACCATGAACCTTAGACTACGTACAATCCATAGCGTAGTTCTCTTGGAACTTTTACGTGCGACTTTGTTTATGTTTACTGTTTACATGCAATGCAACTGCACACAACTAAAAAGTGGCGACAATCCATATCTCCAATACTGACGACCAAAGAGCACGGCTATAACATTGTTAACTCTTACAACTACCCAAATAGATACACAAAGTATAATATTATAGTAATTGCGATATGACATAATAAGTAATTAAATGTTACTTCATACTATACTAAGTGTATAGACACATCTAAATCAGGCTTATAAATACTCATGAGGATGTGTATGTACAAAGAAATACTAATATGAAAGAAACCAAAACATTTCCATCAGACTCAATTGGTTTAAATTGGCTAGTTAGCTTTTCCTGTTCTGTCACACACTTTCTTTGAATGAAATTATTAGTTTCTGCTCTCTGTCAATCGGTGGTGTACTGTGTACTTTGTCCGATAGACTTATAACTTACGACTGAATTGATATTCATGAATATCACAAAACGTGGAGCATCAATCACACTTGCTGGCTTTAGTACATTTGCATCTAATGCTAATAGCCTAATATGGAAGTAATAAGAATTGACGAAATGCTACGGAGATGGATGTACGAATGCATGAAGTGCACTTTAGACTCCTTGGGCAGAACTACTACATACACTCACAGAAGAGTCTGGCGTGTGTGGTGGACTGGACTGGGTTTGGTTTGGATGTCAAAGGACAAAGTCCAAAGTAAGCGGAATGAGTTCCTTGTCCATCTCAGTTTACCTTATTCAATAATGACATGTAAATTGCTCTCCATGAATACTCGCCTATAGGTTTCGTTATGAAACATCTCTTCACCACAAATGCATTTTCTTATGAGTCGTTAGTAGTAAATGCAAGCACATAACATTCAACTACGTTTCACAATATAATAATAATAATAACCTGCAATGCAACGTGGAAAGGCTCGTTACGAATATTTGGGTAGAGTGCAAAGTACAAGATCGTGAACCTGAATGGCTTGCTTGGGATTCCTAACTAAAGCCAAGTGTACGACGCAAAGATTACTATTTACCTTGATATTTTTGTAGAAATAATCACAGATACACCACTTAACACTGCGAATAATATTTTCTCTAATTTGCATTTATATCATAGAAATAAGATCCATTTTATATCGTTAATAATAATGGTAACTCCAAGCAGATGCGAACATTACTCTGGTATGCACTTTTAATCTGGATCTACTGTCATTTTCTATTTCCTAAATAATGTGATGTGACAGTTTTGCGAATGCCTGACGAAAGGGTCATAAAACATGAATCTTAGGTATAGGTATATGTAGGGTAGGTAGTTACTTAAGCTAATGTTTGTCTCGGGTTATCCCATTCCCATTTGCACAAATGAGACTACTACTGAGCGACCACTTCGTCAATGCTATCGATTAGCCCATTTGGATTTCTGCAAACCCTGATGACTCTTTGAGGTCATTTTTGAGAAATTTTGAAAGATACATTAAGAAAGAGGAAGAAAATATCTGGGACACAATGTCCTTGTATTTTCCAATTACATTTATGACCTAGTAATAAAGAGTACTGCGGAGTACAGACTAATTTTGTATCTCCTACAAGTTCCCATTCAAAAATGTGCTGGATGTGACTCAATTTTTTAAAATATCGAAAAGGATTATTTAATTAATTTAAAATACTGAAACACAACGTGTTCTAGAGAAAACGGTTTAAAAAGTATTTCTGCGAATCCTTTGACAGCTCATCCTTTGACAACAACTCAACTCCCAATAAGCAATATGCATGTATGAAATGGAGTAGGTATTTGTTTCTTACCTGTAGACGAACTTTGGCCGTGTCCAGAGGAAATGTAGCAAAATCTGCAAAGCAGGCTGCGGTGCCAGCAGTGAGGAGTCTCGTCGGGATGGACAGACGATCGAATTGGGCTTGAATGGAAGAATCGGTCTTCATCTTGGAAATAATTTTTAGGAAGAGGAACCAAGTCAATTAAGTAGGTACTAAATGAAGAAGAGAGAAAATCTTAGTCTGGTTGAATGGCAATGACAATTCGTTGTTCATCTTCACAAAGTTTTGACAGAATAACAGAAAGAGGACTTGTGTCCGAGAATAAATAGTCGTGGCCTGGCCTGACTTCCTTTAGTCTACCCCGATTTGCTTATACTTGAGATTTTATGGCCTGAACTGGGACTTTCCTGCCGCCGGCTCTTATTCCTTCCCTTTCCTTCACATGTACGTTTAGTTAGACCTGTCTACTCTGTTTACATTGGAAACCAATTCCATGCCAGTACTAGAACACAAGACAAGTCCCCTTCAGATACTTATACTGTGTAGATCACACATTTACACTCAATACACAAATTGGGGAGGAATAGCAAGCTACTTTCATCATTTAACACAATAATTGCGTTAGTAGATACCAATGTATATGTTTGTGAAATATATGCTTTTAGGTATGCATTCTTACATTTACATTACGGTGGAAATTGGAAATGGATGGCAAAGGGACGTGTACGTACGAAATAAATAGCTAACAGTATACTTAGGTAAGTAAGTTACAATTTGATTAGCATTACTTAGCATCAGACACAAGAAGGATGCACACATTTAGAAGTGTAGGTAGTGACGAGCTGAATGTCGATGAGGTATAGTTAACATACGTAAATCGTGTGTACCTTGTACCTTGGTATCTCTGTCCTGTCTGCTGCTAGTAAATAATGTTATTGTGAGCTATGCAACGAGCTTGTTCATTAAATTTTACGATTCTAACTAGAGGAAACCAATTCAAGAATCATATTACTATAATTAAGAATCACAGCGAGAATCTGGTGATCGAATCAGACCATTATTGTTACACCAATTGTTAATGTCGTCATTTGTACATGCATAATATTGTTTTTCTGGCAAGGTTCAAGGGGAATCTAAACACACTCTTTTACTGGAGAGTTTTTTATGTAG
>JABASH010006441.1:0-10617 GCA_019776445.1 Tomocerus maximus
TACATAATATTATTTCGTAATAATGAGGTCAATTTGCCTGTAGAATTGCTTGTTATTTTACAAATCTTCCTGCTCTTATGTTTTTAGAAAATATGATAATATAGTCTAGAACTAGACTGGAGTCTGTCTAAAGTGTAAATCAAGGAAAACTCCATTGAGACTCATCGCGTGTTGTTGAATGCTCTGTTTGCGTGAGTGAATAGATAAATGGACTTTTTAGCCTACAGGTTAGCAATTCAGTTATTGTTGTTTAACTATTTATTTACCAACACATAATGCATGGGCTGTCTATGGGTTAAGGGATTAAGTGTCAGTCATGCAGTAAACAAAACAAGTTTGTTTATAAAATATGTAGAGATATAGGTTATTATGCTTCTGATTCTCTGGACAACTTTGTATGATATTCCTAGGCCATTCTACTTACTTTATCAATATTGAAAGTGGAAACACATCAACGTTATCTCAACCTCCTTCAGTTTCACTTTTGAGAAGGTATAAGCATGACGAGCCCTTCCACTTCCAGGACTTCGAACAAAGATAACCGAATCATTAATTTAGACCTTTTGGGGAAAAATCTCATCAAACATGTTCCGTCTCAAAAGGTAAATAAAAGGATCATAGTCATACTCATACCATTCTAATAAACAATTTACTATCATAATTTTCATTTCTTAATTAAATTAATATAGGCAAACAATTACAGTGTCAACGAAGTATAGAATCACTAGAATCATATACCACATTGTATTAAATAGGTGAAAACACTCTAGTATTAGATTTATAATCTTTATACAGACAAATAAAATTGTTTTGATGACTTCTTAGGGGTAATGACAATGAAAGTATTTCAAAACGTTTGTTGAAACCAAAGGATGTGATCATAATTTAATTTTTTTATTTAGGCTATTGAATTGAAGACCTTGTGGGAAGATAGCACTGTGGTTATGATATTCTTGAGACGTTTCGGATGACTATGCTGTAGGCAAGCGGCGAAAGAGTTCAGTCTTCTTTTGCCCTTGCTCAAGGAAAATGATATTCGGATGGTTGCAGTCGGATTGGAAGATTTGGGATGCCAAGAATTTTTACAGGGAAACTTTTTTGAAGGCGAATTGTTCGTGGATATTAAAGAAGCTACTTACAAAGCCCTTGGCTACAGAAAATTTAATCTTTTTTCCATCACTAAAGCACTTATGAACAAAGATGTGTATCTTTCTGTTAAAAAGGTATACGCAAGTTCCTATCGTCCTTAATTTTGTAATTTTAGCGAATTTTTATTCCTGATTTGTCAAAATCTTTGCATATTTTCTGAAATTAGCTTCAACATATTTTTTTTTAAATATATGCAAAGTCCGAATAAAAGACAGTTTTAGAATTTTTAGTAATTTCGAAAAAGTCTTGTCAAAATAATACTACAAAAATTTGCACTTACGAAAACTCTAAGTACTATTGTGATATCTGGAGTTTATTTTTGGGTTTGTGAAAGCAGTATTTTATTAACCTATTAAAATATTTCAGTCCATAAAGGATGGTACCCCTCATAACGTGTGGGGAAATGCCATGCAGAATGGAGGTATCCTGATTGTCAGCAAAGGTGGGGAGAAAATCCTGATGGACTACAAACAAGAAGAGCTTTGTCAACACTGTGACAATTCAAAAATACTAGAAGCTTTAGAAATCAAAGTTTAAATGCTTAAGAATCATCGTTTCTAATTTGATGTGCCTTTCTTATGACTTTTCTTTGGCCACTTGACATTGTCAAACTAACGAAAATGATTATTCTTGTCTGGTACATTAATATAGTAAACGAAATGTAAAATGTAATTTAACTTGCCCTACTATTTCTCAAAAGCATTTTCAAAATAAAAATAAGTAATTAGGTAGTAAAGTTTTATCAACAAGTACAATTCACATTTATTAAGACGAAAATGCTTAATTATTATGCGGGTATTGAATTGATGCCAAAAAAAGACTAAAAAGATATACCACTTACAACCAATTATGTATTAATAAAATATCACCTGAAAATTAATGAAACCTGTATGAATTGCATAATTTTCATATTTACTTATATGCAGTTAAACATATAAATTTTTCACAAGAAACACTATTTCCTATTTATTTCCCAGTGTAACATCGGATAACGCCAATTTATCCTCTGTTTAAACATTTTGTACCTGGAAACGGTCGATTGTTTGTATAAAGTGGCCAAGTGAAGTTCGCATGATGATTGTCAGTGTCCTAGGTTTACGGTGGGGACTGCTTTTTTTGCTCCCTACTTTTTTAACCTAACAACAAGCCTAAGCTTCAAACTATCAAACGACTTGCAATGCGTATAAGCACAAAAATCAAAGCATAAGCAGACGTAAGACGTAACAAAATATTATGTAAGGTATAGTATGCTGGCAAATGCTGATGCTGGTTTCCAATGCAGTTTCTCATGTTTGACGAACGAACAGATGTACCTTACGTATTTTTAGCTAGTAAATGTTTTCGTAACAATTTGAAATATGCATATTTGGGAGCGTCGTGCAAAGAAAAATACGTTCTCAATGAATTTGAAATGTGTAAACGCAAAAAGGTTTACATTATCTGTATTTACCAATGATTAGTCGAAATGAATGCTTAATTTTTTGATGACAATACTTGCGTTTTACATAGGTATTGAAATCCTATTAGTATCAAGGTTACTAGAGTATTTACATATAATATGCCTTCTGTGTACAGGTTATCCCCTACGTAAGAAATAAAAATTTGCTTTTTTCATTCTGAACTCAAAATATACTAAATCCTGTTTGTCTTCATCTCTGCTTTATGTATTCCATCGAGCTGGACCTTAAAATCCCAGGATTTGGGTTTAGAGTTCGTTCAGAGCAAAGCAAAGCAAAGCAAACAAAAGCAAATTTTCTTTCGGAAAACTTTCGATATGGATAACCTGTTCACAGAAGATATATTTTAGGAATCTTGTGTAAGTACCTAGTATGTTATCACTTATCACGGAGCTGCAATGGTGATAAACCATTATCTCATCACTATCACACGGCAAAAATAATTGCCAATGCCAGAGTCATGGGCACTGCATTGGACAGGGATTCAATGCATTGCAGTTTGTGTAATGAAATAAAAATATTTAAAACATATTTTATCATTTTATTAAAAATTTCCTCTGAAATAATAAACTGAAATCGGAATACCAAAATGCCCAAACAGTAAATTAGTAGAACTAATTAAATTGCTAGAAGTAAAATTAAAATTAGTTAGGTACCTATAATTGATGGATAGGCAATCTTAGTATTTATCATATACAGCAATCCTTGTCATTGTGAGGGAGGACGCAGTGTGTTTGTATTACCAATACACATATACAAATTTTCCAGGTAAATAAAAAATGAATCCACAATAATGATTTATTTATATGACGTTAATCTCCAGAGTTTGACAGCTTAACCTGCACTAAAACACAACCGACCGACCGAAGACGTTAAGTGTAAATATTTCATCTGCTAGTGCTAAGTATTGGCTTTTCAAAAGGGATATCTATAAGAACATTTGCTATTACTTTATGAGCAACCAAGTACTTGTAGTAATAGCGATCTCCAATGTAACGATTTGCATTTTAGCGATGTGATTTGCAATGTAGCGATGCGATTTGGAAATGTAGTAATGTGATTTGTAATGTGGTGATGCGATTTGTATCAGTGTAATGATTACCAATAATGGGAATTGCAATGTAGCGATTTACAATTAGCGATTTACAATTTAGCGATTAGCAATGTAGCGATTGTCAATGTAGTTATTTGCAATGTAGCGATGCGATTTGCGAATGATAACGGAAAAGATATAATTATGGACTTTTGGGTCGTTCCGATATTGGGATTTTGTCGAATCCTGATGAATAGGTGTTAATTCCTTTCGCGAACTTTGTATCAAGTTTAAAATAAAAATTATTTTTTCACTAATTCGTTATAGCGATTAATGATATTTTGGTAACAAATTTATAGCGATACGATTAGTGATTAACGACATGAATTTAAACAGAAAAAAATTCCGATAACGAAAAAAGGATATTCCAAAGACGTTGATTTTAGTAGGCATGTTCCAAACTTTATCTTGCAACGACTTCAGTTTAAGTACCTACTCTACTTCAAATGATGCAACACCATATTGAAAAAGTGACACTGGTAACTCACAACGACATTTAGATATCTGACTTGAATTGGAAGTTAGATAAAATGGGAAGTATAGGTCCTTGGAGATAGATCGAAACGAAAGCTATGTATTTTGCGGACAGCTAAGTAACCAGATTTACAGTCGGACGAAATACCAATGATTGTAATAGAGCTAATTATTTATCAAATACCTTACCGGTTGTAATTCACACTTTTATTTCCTTGTCATAAATCAAGATTAAATTAATTAAAATATCAACAATCCTTTTATGTTTGACAGCTTTATCTTTCTTTGCAACCTTCAATTTTATAACTGACCAGAAACACTGATTCTGATAGTAGAAGGCATATGGATGATAATTTGGTGTACCGTGTACCTACTTGTAGATACTCTAATTCCTAATCTGTGATATTTCTTTCATTCCCATTAGCTAAAACTAAATGCAACTGTCATCACATTCCTTGTTAAATCTATGTGTCTATAATAATTAGAAATTATTGTTTCTCTAATTAAATCACTAGCTCCAAGAACACCCCCACTAGAAATTCAAACGACATGGAAAGCAGGTATCTACGCTTCATATTTTGTAAAAAAAAATAATATAAGGTATCAGTAACTAAAATAATTATTACATCAATGTACGCAGTTCCCAGCACGTTATTCCTAGACGCGATGAAGAATTTCACCGTCTCCAGGATAAGTTCAAGTCCAAATCGCAGAATTTTAAAACGTAATTACAGATATAATAACCTAATTAACATATTATAAATACTTAACAAACCTATCTGTAGGTACTAGAAAGATTTAATCATGTTATAGATATAATATTATCATTTATCGTACATAACATAATATTATATCAGACAGATAGTAACATAAAACTTAACATACACTAAGAATGTTAGGTATATCTATAATAGGTAATACCAGTACACAGTAATAGTGATAGTACCTATAGACTATGTTTTATGGAATAGTTATAGGCAATTCAGATATTTGCATAAACCAATACAATAGAATTTTCAAATATTTACATTCCACATATAATCTACAAATTGGAAATCGCTGCGTATATTTTTATTGTATAGAATTCCAAACAGCAATAAAGCGATTTCTTCAAGAAGCGGAGACTCCCTCCAGGTATAATCTCAAAAATATTTTTCAAAAATGCTTAGGTCCTCCTTTAACTACAGCACTTTGTTGATATAGGCTCCAAACTCTAATTTAGCGAAACATGAAATTGCGGATCCTACAGATAGTGGAATTTCGCCGAATGCCGATGGTGAAGAAAGGAAAATGCCTTCCGTAAAGGAACTGGCTATGAAGTTTAAAGTAAGAATATTCCTTCACTAAATGATTACGCTGCATTTCATTATCGATTTTTCATAAATGTAATTTATTCACAGGCTTCTCAACCGATTCAACCGAAGCCTGCAGTAAAAAAGGTTTCCACTACAAAATTTCCTAATCATCAGGTTAGCTTTCACATTTTAACAACTTTTTATGCTTTAGAATATAAAACAAATACAGATTTTTTCAACGTTTATTAGACGACCATTGGCGAAGTACAGCCGCGCGCTGTTAAACCAGCATCGTCGAATGTTAAGCAAGATCAGGTTTAGTGCATATTACCACTAACAATAAGTAGGTATCCTTATAGACTGACAAGGAATCAGCGTTAAAATGCTTAAATTATTTTTAGCCATCCCCTACAGCGAATAAGGCTAATGATTATGATGACCTTCATCAACATCCTATTCATATCAAAAGAATGTCAAAATGGTCTGAACAGGTCGGTAGATTATTAAAAAGTTAATTATTTTATACATTTTCAAGGATCTCATTCAAATTTCAATTACATGTTTAGTCCTTTAACTGATAAAACAAATAGATTTTTTCAAATTTTGTTAGGTGACCATTGGCAAAGTACAGCCGCAAAATGATCCTGTTAAACTAGCATCACCAAATGTTAAACTAGCATCGCCAAATGTTAAACTAGCATCGCCAAATGTTAAACAAGATCAGGTTTAGTACATATTTTTATTAACAATATCATTAGACTGATAAAGTATCAGCGTTAAAATACTTAAATAATTTTTAGCCGTCCCCTACAGCAAATAAGGCTGATGATTATGATGTCCTTCAACATCCTATTCGTACCAAAAGAATATCAAACCGGTCTGAACAGGTAGATTATTAATAGGTTATTTCCTATACATTTTGAAGGATCTCATTCAAATTTCAATTACCTGTTTAGTCCTTTAACTGATAAAACAAATAGAATTTTTCAAATTTTGTTAGGTGACCATTGGCAAAGTACAGCCACATGATGACGTTGTTAAACTAGCATCACCAAATGTTGAACAAGATCAGGTTTAGTACATATTTTTATCAACAATACGTATCCTTAGACTGACAAAGAAACAGCGTTAAAATACTTTAATAATTTTTAGCCATCCCCTACAGCAAATAAGGCTGATGATTATGATGTCCTTCAGCATCCTATTCATACCAAAAGAATATCTAACCGGTCTGAACAGGTAGATTATTAATAGATTATTTCCTACACATTTTGAAGGATCTGATTCAAATTTCAATTACCTGTTTAGTCCTTTACTGAACAAATAATCCCTCTTCCTGAGGAGCTTCCTAAAGAAATAGTTTCAATGAAAACCCTGTCAACAGAAAAGGTTAACTAAAATATTAAAATGGTAAAAGATCTTATAATAAACCAATAACATTCGTTCGCCTTTTGGGATTTGCAGTCTTCCTTCGATGAATTTGACGCTCATGAACCAACTCCAGTAAGACGAACTACACCACCGGAAAAGGTTATTGCCATACTTTTCAAAAACAGCTTAATTGATTTTCATTCGTTACTGTAAGAGGCGGATATGATATGTTTAGGTTCAGCCAAATGACTCACTGGAGTCCAAGACAGATCAGTTAGATGGCCAACAAACACTGCCAGTTCAGGTTATTACGGTTTTCAAATATTTCTACCTTTTTTTTAATTGCTAATAATTAAATTATCAAATACAATTTGCAGTCTACGGTCGAGAACGATTCACAGGACGATGATCTTCAAGAATTAAGCCCAGTAAGGACAACTGAGCAGATTAGATTAGATATACCTCTCTAGAGGATGTTTATAATTTTGTACTTTATTATTTGACTCCTTGATAAACTGATTGATAATAAATACTTTTGAAATATTTGTAGCAGGTTGAAACTGAAATTACGCCAAAGAAACCTCAACCTCCAATGACACTTGAAATACCAACACCATATCAGGTTGATTAGCAATTAATGAAAACTAAATAATTTTAGCATATATAGCAGTTAGTGCGTGCTATTAATTTTTTTGGAATATTTACAGACAACGCTTGAAGACGAAGAAGTATTTTCACCCCCTCTACCTAAGACACCACCTCCACATAAAGTGCCGTTCTTCCCTCCGATGCCGAAGACCCCTCCGCCAAATAAAACTCCATTTTTTGCTGACATTATTGATCCTTCTTTATCAGTTATTACACTACCATCTGCAGGGGCTAATACTGAGGAAATATTGCTGAGTATAATTCCGGGAGAAATTAATAACAACAAAACATCAAATGACAGTGACTCTAATATTGTGGAACAGTTTCTTATGTCGCCCAATGCCCAGCAAACTAAATGGGATGCCTTTGCCGAAATTAATAATAACAACAAAAAGTCAATAGAAAGAAAAATTAGCGTGGCGGCGGCTACTGAAGTCTACGAAAAGAAGTCCCCAGCGGATGTCCAGAAAACTTTCTTCCAAGAAGAATCTGAGCATTCATCCGTTTTCCCAAATGAATCACAAGCTTCAGGAACAACCACGGGGGAAGTACATTCCGAAAACAATGGAGAATTATTACAAATCACTGAAACAGTGATTTCGGGGGACACTACTGACTCTTCGTTCGTGAATGGCAATCATTTGGAAAGTGTTCCCGATGAAGTAAGAACTGAGGACGCCGATGAAATAACAACGACGGACTCTGACGGAATAAAAGAGGATAAAGTCTACTATAGACAGACTTCCGAAATAAATTCTTTATCGCTTCAGACAAAAGAAGTTTCAAGCAGACCTAAGAGCCTGCCCCCTCCTAATACCGAACCTGAGAGGCGGAAAACCGCCATCGAGCTTTTAGCTACCCCACCAACCTTCAGACCGAAGGAGGAAAAAGAATTAATTAGACTCCGAAATCAAATTGTCCGGGCCTCTCGGACCACAAAAACCGAAGCTCCCAATTAATTAGCTACCCATTATGCAAATGATTCAATGCTGAATTAGTGGATTCGATTCTTCCATTTTCTTCTCTAATCCTTGTTGTTATCAATACTTTTTATTAATTTTAGATTTCAAAACATATTCATAATGTAAAATATACCAAAATTAAAATTAAATTATGAAATAAAATAATTGACAAATATTTTTTTAGTTAGCCTTAGATCTGAACTATATAATAGCGACCCAACTGGGATTACTAAATATTAATCTCTGTATTCTATACTAGTAGACCCAGCAAATGGGGGTTACCTAGCAAAGGTGTTTAAATTAGAAATCTATTATCCTACGAAATAAAAATATTTCTAAAGTGAGAGAGATATTTACCCATGTTGCTTGCATGTATGTTTGGAAGGTAGGTACTATAGAATAACAATTGAGCAAGCGCGGATTTTGCAAAATAATTACAATAAATATATTCTTAGGTAGTTAACGAAATTTATACTTACCATACGTTTTGTTGGCAAGAACTGAAATCCTGTCAGAGGTATTGCTAGGGTTTAGCTTTTAATTTAAAAAACCTGACATTTTTTAAATTAAAGGTGTTAAGACTTTAGCGTTGTGCAATAATTATCGATTTTTTGGCATAGTCAAAATTACATCATTACCATTAAACCATTTCATTTCAATAATATGTTACATTTATAAACACATTTCGTAATAGCCTGATAATTCATTTTCAACAATGAAAAGTATTGAAAGCAATACATTTCTTTTTATTTGAGGTACCTACTCTACTGTTATAAAATGGTCAAGTAGGCCTTGACAGGCAATGATCCCTCAAGCGAGTCATGTAGGCCTTAATAGACAATTATCCGTCAAACGTTTAGCAAGTTAAAAATCATATGAGCGATATAAAACATGCTGGAAATAAAGTTACATCAGTAATTTAATTATCCCAGATCTTCAGTAATTATTCTAGATCGTCAGTAATTGTCCTAGATCGTCAGTAATTATCCTAAATCATCAGTAATTACCCTAGATCATCATTAATTGCCCTAGATCATCAGTAATTATCCTAAATCATCAGTAATTACCCTAGATCATCATTAATTACCCTAGATCATCAGTAATTATCCTAAATCATCAGTAATTGTCCTAGATCGTCAGTAATTATCCTAAATCATCAGTAATTATCCTAGATCATCAGTAATTACCTGGTTGGCCTCTTTGACGGCTGTTTTTTTCCAAAATGGATATATCGTTCTGTAAGTCATGTTACTTCGACAATCAGAAACAAGCGTTGTTTGCAGAAGGTTATAATCAATAACAATTTACAAAAGTGCATAAAACCAGCATAAAACAAATAGAAACTTTGAGATTTTTTGCAACAACTGCATACATTGTATTGTATTATGCGAAATAATCAATACTTGTTCAACCGGTATATAAAATCGTAATTTATTTCCGAATGGTTTAGGAAGAAATAACCTTGTACTTGCCTCAATATCAACCCGTACATATATATATTATTCGAAATTCGATCATGCACTATTTGCTTGAAATTATGCATTGGTAGATACCTATGTAAATCGAAATCTTTCCCGCCGTTGATACACGGTCAATGTTATGCGGTTGCGGCTACTCCCCAGACTTATTTTGTTTCTCAATGTCCTCTATGTTTATATATGTAGATATAACTCTTTGCTAGAAAAACAAACTGTGAGTACACACGTTTTGTTTCTCTTCAGCTAAATATGTGCATTGAAAAGTCGGAAAGTGTGCAGCAGCAGCATTTAGAATAACCTGAAAAACTGTAGATCGCACTTTAATACTTCTTTCCTGAATGTGAACAGTGTAAAAAATACCATTTACCACTTACCACCGGTAAGTGGTTTTTAATGTTAAATACCACTACTTCAATATTGGTGGTAAGTGGTAAAAAGTGTTAACAATCTCGTTTAACTAACAGTTTTTACTATTTCAGTGAAATAGTGGGGTTGAAAAGCTGTCATTTAATTATCAATATTTTCTTAATTTAATTGTAATTAATTATCCAATTTGTAAATATTGCCTACAATAGTGGACTTTGTTTGTTGAACACACATTATTTTAAACAGCCTATTTGTAACAACAACTACCGGCTGATAAGTATTTCATATTTCAGCAGTTATTTTTATTCATCATTCTGTAAGAAA
>JABASH010006442.1:0-10616 GCA_019776445.1 Tomocerus maximus
GTTGACATTTTTAAATTCGGTTTGGTTTTATTCGAGTTCTGCGCACAGACGTAGAGTAGGAAACCCCATGTAAACCAACGAAGTCACCCTAACCTTAAGATCAATAATTAAATGCATTTATGACATGACCAATATGTAGAAAAGAAATCTAAAATACGGTTTTTCTCAATTGCATGAGAGAAAAGGCACTACTATAAGAAGGGACGAAGTAGGTATACCTCGGTACCTGCCTATAAGTACTACATTTATTTGTACATACTACAGAGATATGAATTTACTTGGATGCGAAATGCGAAGGAGTTTTCAACCTTTATTCAGAGTTTCTCAGATGTATTATGTGAATACCCACTCTTTTCTGTCTGTGTCCGGAAATCTCTGTACACGATAACTGTAAAACGGTTTGAGCTAGACTGTTAAAATTTTCAGGGAAGTCTTAACGTAAATAGGAAGACCGAGTTTATAGATCGGTTACACCCCCTGACTGGGGGAGGGGTTCAAAAATTAAAAGTAATTAAAAATCAATGTAGCTCATTCTATTCATGATCGAGCTTGTTCGAAAGAAAAAAGATTCGACCAAACTACTAAATAGGTTACAGTAATCCCCCGACAGGAGAAATGGGTAAAAAATCTAAAAAGTTGATGTAGCTTTCGAATGGCTAGACTGTTCAAATTGTCAGGGAACAATCCTAAGGTAAACCCTAAGAAGGCTTTGTTTATACATGCGTATAATCGGTCACACCCCATTGACTGTGGGAGGGGTTGAAAAATTAAAAATAATGTAACTCTCATTCTATTCATTGTGCACCATTTTGTAATACCTTGTTCGAAAGCAAAAGGGTTCAGGATTGAAGCTGCAGCCGTAATATGCCTTAAAACGCCTCTGCTGTTGTATTTCCCTTTCCCATTTGCAATCTTAATAAATAAAAATTTAAGTAAGATGTGGTTATGTATGGTATGTAATGCCCAAGCGCGTATTTGCATTACGATTGCATAATAATTATTACGAAATTAGGTAAATGCTTGCTGTGCTGGCTGGGTGCCTTTCTGAGTTGAGTAACAATGCTGGAAGACTAGTGGTTTAAAATAATTTAGTGCTTGCATGGAAAGAATGAAAGAACTGTCCACTACGTAGCATTATTATACACACTATGCTTCAGCTATATTTATTAGAATTGTTCAGAGATGAGTCTACCACTTTATGCGAATGACAAAGTAGCCTTGTCCGTCTACCCGTCTTGATATACGTGACCTGTTGTGACGGCATAACCTGACGTACCTGACCTGAAATTGACTTGCGCTGCGCTCCTGTCATCGTAAAATATATATTTTCTGTATTTCTCTTCCTAAAAACTATTACGACATGGATGCATATTAAAGGGCTGAGAGTGAGGTGTACCATATTTAAAGGACCAGTATAAAACATACAAGTAATACAGTTCACTTAACTTCTCTCACAAGGGGTGGTAGTGGCCATGTTCAATCCAATTCAAGTTCGAATTAAATCGACCAAACCGTATTGATGTCATTTTCAAATTTAGAACACGCCGAGACATAAAGATTCCTATTGAAGTACATCACGCCGAGCTACTTTGCAATGCGAAATGTAGATTATGACGTCTACATCTTTAGGGTTGGCTAACCACACATCCTCCTTTCAGAAGGATTGTACCCAGCGAAACCATCTGTCCCAATTATGTCCCTCTTTCTAATGTCATCCTTTTGAGATAAGTACATTATGCACCGGAAATGTTTATCAATTTTCTCATATATACCAACTATCTAAACCGTCTAAATATGTAGATTGTAAAGCTTCACAGAAATAACTTTTTTCACACTATATGCTGGTGAACTGAAGTAACAATTTTTGTAACACTAGCTTTCTCAAAGACCGCCTGTGTACATCATTTCTGAAAATGCTGTATTTAAGGAGGGCAAATGGCCCCTCCCAGAAATCCAAGAAAACGGGTTCTTCCTCCTCAAAATTCTTACCTTTCCAAAGCGCTTTCCAATGGGCAGAGTAGTCTCAATGAGAAATATATAATCTTTCTCACTGGGCCCCGGCCAACCGATGTGTCCAGAGTGTCGACTATCGGTCGACTTGTCAACTTGTTAGTCCAAATGAAAAATCTTGTTGATTTCATTGTAAATTGTAACACAAGTTAACATGCATTTCTAAGACCAACTGCGGAAAACTGAAACCGCAACATTATGCGTAGTAATACTGTAGTGGTGCGTGGCGCTAATGCGTATGATGCATGAAATGAAAGAAGGAAGATGTAAAGCCTATTTTCCTATAATAGGTTGAAATTTTGGCAGTACTTTCTAGATTTTTCGAAATACCTAATACACAGTGACACTGTAGTCACTTTTCCAGTAACAATAATTGTTTGAGTTCACTCTATGTGACACTCGGACCAACAAATAAAACGCACTTGAAGGTAGAGACTCGTGTAATTACTGATTGACTGAAGACGGGTTGCGTCTTCGCTTTATTTATAAGGAAACACAATGCATACAAAATACATGGTAAAGTACGTACCTACACAAATGACAAAGTAGATCTGCTGAGACAGAAATATGTTGCATATTTGCTGACGGCTAAATTATAGCAAAAATTTCCCTGGATTCCTTACAAGAATTCATATGGTTTTTGGGACATTGGGAGCAATTCCATGTGTTTCTTATATTTTTCATATAAGAACGTAGCATTAAACCCGCAATATTCTATCAAAGAAATTATAAGAATAATATTTGGTAGCCTCACCAAAAGCTTATAATATTTATATAGTGACATCACATATGCATAATATAAATATATTCATGCAATTCTACCTATAAATTCCAAAACAATACTTTTAAAAGTAATTTTCAACGATTAAAAGTTTAAGTTAGTTTTATTTCAATTCAACGCAAAAAAATCATTAGAATACCTATAAAAGAAAACATCATAATAGGGAATAGACAAAATACACCACGAATCCACCGCGCGGTGGATACATGCATGGGTAGTGTATGGCACCGCATACATGGATAAGGTGTAGACTAACCTAACCTAATAAAAAACAACACACCCTATCAGTGTATCCACCGCGCGGTGTATTTTGTCTATTCCGTATTCCATCCCAAATCCAGCTTTTTCATCACATGTTTGCTTCAGTGATGAGGCAATCGTTCACCTCAACAGAGCGATTACCAAAAAAAATTCGGTAGTGTGGGCAATCAAAAACCCACATTGGGTGGGAGTGGGAGGGACTGAAAGACCAAGGGTCCCCCAAACATGAAAATGTCACTTTTGTTTTCAATCGTCCTGCTCGGCTTTGTCAACATTTCCTTGGTGGCACTGTCAGAAATTTGGATTTTCCATATGGCAGCATGCAGATTGCATTGCAAGTATTATTCCCATTATCTTCTTGGGAGGAAAGCCGTGTTATATGGAATTTCGGCTTCAAAAGAGGAAATGTCATTTACATGTCCTATGAACACTTTTGGGAGCCTCATGGTGTAATTACGGTGGATACATTGATAGGGTGTGTTGTTTTTTATTAGGTTAGGTTAGTCTACACCTTATCCATGTATGCGGTGCCATTGTGCCATACACTATCCATGATTCGCGGTGTATTTTGTGTAATGGAATGAGATGAAGACTATTCATCTCATCTCAGTGATGAAGCAATCTTTCACCTAAACAAAGTATTAACAGAAAAATTTGGTTATGTGTACCAAAAACCCACATTGGTTTGAAGGACTGAAAGGGACCAAGGGTTCCCAAAAATGACGATGTCGATGTTCTGTCTTCCATCGTCCCGCTTGGAATAGCCAACTTTTCTTCGGTGGCACTGTCAGAAGTTTGGATTTTCCCACCTTACATGGTAGTATGCAGATTCAATTTCATCAAAAGTGTATCGGACATAACCTGAAAGACTGTTGCCGTTCCACTCCTATCCCACCCAGGGTGACAGCATTTTCTCAGACTCGGAAAATTATGTTTGGGTAGCAATACTCTTTTCGAATATCCTGCTACCCTGGGTGGGAAAGGAGCTGAAATGGAAAGTGTCTTCCAGGTAATTTTCGGTACACATTCGATGAAAATTTTGGGGGACACATTATAATATGGAGAAGTTCCAGGCCCTGAAGAATGGGATGGGTGGGGCTGCCCTCTTTGCGAGGCGAATTTAATGTTAATTCCCTGTTTATGCATCAAATGCAGAAAAATTAAGCCAAAGGTCGTATATATGAACAGTCATACGTGGAAAATGTAACGCAGATCAGATCACAATTTAAACAAAATAAAGGCCATTGCAAAACTATTATTAGGCATTATTCCTAAGTCATGTTTTAACTTCTTTGAAGAACAAGAAAGAGCAGTTATGATGAAACTGAAGTGAAGATGTCAAAGCTAGGGAGTTTAGTAAACTGTATTTTTGCAGGGACTGTCAAAAGAACTTACAGCTTACACTTTACACTTACAGCATTGGAGATCTTAAAACATAAAAAGAGTGATGAATGTATCAAGTTTAACCTCGACTTAAAAAAGTTATCTTAAATTATACTTGTAACAAGGACTAAATAGAAGGACAATAGTGGTTTTTAAAGCTGTTTTTGGATACGAAGACAAGACGAAAAATTATTTTCGATTATTCTGTTACAAGATTGTAGCTAGCAGATCAATAGTATGACCCCATCTGTATCGTCTATCTATTATGTATGTTTTTATGTACCTAGCTGTTCTTTGAACTCAGTCCGTATGACATGAACGGATGTAATAAAATCATAAAATAAATACTAGCAGAATTCTCCTATTTTTCGAGTGTTCAAACTTTCCTCAAAAATCGAATTTTTTAAATACCGATCGAACCCAAAGCTCAAAATTAATTATTGTTTTGGGACGGAGTGCAGTTGTCGACAGCTTTAAAGTTTTTACTGATGTATTGGATAGTTTTTGCTTCTCAACTTGCCTCGTGAACCAACGTACATCGCTAACGCTTAGCTGTTGCTGCTTACATTAAAAAATTCAATAAAAATTTAGTAATGTCTATCAACAATTTAAAACCAAAGGTAGTAGTAATGCCTATGCGATTTTCAATTACAAAATTAAGATCAGGCAAAGCTAAAATATGTAGTTAAAAAACTACCATGATATACTTTTATTTTTCATTTAATGCGTTGGAATTCTCTATCACAAATTCGGTAGCGATACAATTTTGCTAGTTTTAAAATATTGCGAGGTTCATTACTATAATTACATTCCTATAACTATAGTTAACATAAAAATAATGGTTTCACTAAACTACAGTGTACAAATACAGACAATTGAATCACATAAGATTACTAATTACATTTCTACACGTTCACTTAAAAAATTGCGTTGCTTTGATATACTAGATAAGTTGATAAATATTTTTTATATTAGAACATTTTTGAGGTATACTAGTATTTATAAGTATAGTGCACATGTTTTCAAGAACATTTAATTTACTACAACTTATTACAACAACAACATTGGAATGTATTTTCCATTTCCACAGCTAACAGATATATTAATCCTTATATATAAGTAATATTCACGTAAGTGACGAAAAGAGATGTCTGAACCTGAACTGCTGTTGTTGATTCCATATTCTACATTTAATACAGTTGAACCAGGCAAATGACAAATATTTGACAATATTAACTATTAACCCTTTGCGTACAAATGCAATTGCGTCAAATCATCTGCTGGTGGCAGCTATAGACAGGAGTTCTTTTTCGACACCTTGATTGCTTGGATGACTTTTATAATAATATCAGAGGTATTTTACGGTGATTGATATACATATAATTTTATAAATTATTACAACAGTTTACATTTACAATTACAACATTAAAACGAGGAAGTAGCTTAACGTTACTCCAATGGAGAGTCCAACTCCTAATGCAGTAGTGACTACACCATTGGCTTCTTCTTGGTCCTCACGTGGCACTAATCTATGAAACATAAATAATTCCCTAATATTAGTGGTTATCATCATCCTTATCGCGTGAATAAAATCTAATAATCCCATACCTTGGAGTATTTGATAATATGAATCATATTTAATACTGATTTAACAGTAGAATGTGATAGTGTTTTAATTACTTACTGGGGTGCATTTATGAAAACGATATTTGCCAGATATCCGTTTGAAAATCCAAATAGAAAACTAATAATTGCAAATTCTATATCAGATCCGAAAACAATATGAAGAGATGTATTATGCCGTGGGTGCAAATTGCACATCATGATCATGGGAAGGAACACTAAACGAACAACTGAAAAAACTAACGTCCATAGAGAATCTTTCTTAGGCTGTAATAAAGCAAGAAATTAAAAATTAGTATTCATGCTTAACACTGCTGAAAATATACCGATATGGGTACTTAATTTACCAGTTTTAGAGCGCCAGAAAAGATTCTTCCTAGATAATCTCCTGACGCAAATACCAAGAATGACACAACAGGAACGTAATATTTATCTATTTGAACACATAAATTGAACACTTACAAAAGGTTAAATCAGCGAAAAAATAAATAATGGGTGATTAAATTACCATTCCATGTTGATGGAACGTTATCAGAAACGACTAGAACCATAAGAGTAGGGAATGCTGCTAAAGTTACGACGAAAATCATCATTGCAGCAATAGCTTGTACCCACACCTATACGAAATATTGAAATGTGTAAGTTTCGGTTAAATACGTTACATGGTCAAACGTAACATGAGTTTTATGCTCTATATTGATGGCATACTTATAATAATTTTTTACTGCTTACCTTTTTAAAAATAGAAAACCAGCTTTTCACTTTCTTAACACTTGGTCTGATTCTAGCTTCCGGTGGATAATTTTCAATCCAACGGTAGCTGTGGTGTCCTTTATCACCAGCATGAAATTTATAAAACAGTGTCTTCGGCAAATAAATGGACACACAAACGCTCAAAAATAACGAACAGGTCCCCAGCAGGAAATAAATAAATGCAGAACGAACTTGATCTGCTCCCAAAAATATTGATAAAAGATTTGCTACAGCGGCAAATATCCCACCAAGGGCTTGACCTAAAAGCAAAATAAAATTAATGTGTTCCAGGATGAGAAATGACAAAAATAAAAATGTTAAATAATTACCTGACATTGTCGCGGTAGTGTATTCCGGTGGAAAACGGCCTACAGTGCTAAGTAGTCCACATTGGAAGAAGGAGCAAAATGCTATAAAATAAAATGCCTGAACTATTTCATCTGACTTTTGGCAAGAAAATGCATAGTCATATAATAATTACTTAGTTAGCTTTTGTGACTTACAATTCATAAAAATAACTGTAAGCATCGTTACTATGAAGAATAACTGCTGCCCTATTTAAATAAAGAATTTAATCAGGCGTATATTAAAGTGCATAAATCAATTCAAAAGTTTCATATACATTACGACAAATAACGTGCAATTTAAACTGTTTACTTACATTGATCAGTATCGATTTGAACAAGAACAGTGGACAAAAGAAACAAAGCCAAGGTCACTACCAAGCTGCTTACAATCCTAACGTTTGCGGAGATCCTGTGCAAAGAATACATAGGTCAGTATAATACTTGTATTTACGTATTTGCTATGAGTACCTCAACCACGAATTATTTAGCACATGATTAACTGCCGATAATGATAACTATAGTTATTCTTACCATCTGGCTACAAGAGCGTTTAACATAAAACAAATTGTCGAAGGTACATTCGAGGCAATGGCTAGGTATGATGTGAAGCTGGCTTGAAAATGAGTCTTTCCATGAACTGGATGCACATGGAAGTCGTCGTCCTCTATTTCCCAAGATGTGATAGTTGAAGAATTTGACGTCCCATTGCTAACATCACGGAATTTGTACATCCAATACTATTCAAAACAATGCAATTGAATATAACAGGATGTCAATATTTTTACAATGAAAGAATTTTAACTTACCTTGTCAGCATTGATGAAAAAATTCCACGGAAGAAGAGTTGTGATCCCAAGGAAATAGAAGATAACATAAACGACCCAGTATCTATATATACCAATATGTTTTAAAATTATTTGACTTGAAAGAAACAGACCAACACAAATATATTTTAAGAAAGACGTACTTGTCCCTTGGGGCCAGACAAGCCACAATTGATCTATCTTCATCTTCGTGTTCGTCCTCAGCTTCCCCATGTTGTCCCGGTAGAAATCGGGTCAAATCGGATTCGCACTCTACACTTAAATCCTCTTGACCATCAGCAGTGCTGATGATATCATCGGGATACACATTGACACTAGTCATTTCAATAGCTTCTCCTGGATGTCTGCGGTGAAGTCGATGAAGATGGTAATTTTGAGTCTGACTGACAACGTTATTAGAACCCCCGACGACGAGAGTAGATGTTTCGTCTTCGTCTTCTTCGTCTTGATCCTCATCCAGACTAAAGTTATTACTGCTGTTGTCTTCTGCCAGGATGATTCACTTTGCAATTATAGCATACACTCCGATACCAGATTTGACAGATGTTCTAAGTTAATTCTGATGAACTCAACTCTAACGTTTCACTTATCGCCAATCATAGTAAGATATTATCTTTGATTAAAATTATTAATGCAACTGCAAGGCATCACAGCTTAAATATTTCGACGTGAGATCATTATGTATATTAATGGCAATGAGATAACATGACTAGATTCATTTAACTGTTAGTGGAACTTAATATTAATACCTGAATTATAATATGTAATACTTATTACTGTTTAAATATATATTAGCTAACGTGCTTAGCATCTTTAACATTGATTATTTTATACTATGGTCTTTATCCTTAAATTAACTTTGTACGATGTATAATAAAGAAAAGCTAATACTTTCAGATGCTCTAAATGAGTTATCAGTTCTATCCTTGACTGATCTACTTTCTTGAGCATAAAAATGCCGTCTAGTACAATACAAATACTCTTAATATTCACGAATTTATGACATCACTACACAGAATATCTTATTCAGATATACTTAATGCAATTGTAAAGGACATGTGGATTGGAATTACGTTTCAAACAATTACAGCGCACCTAAATAATTTTACAACCTATATTACTATTTGTATATTATGAATAACAATTTCTTATAACAACCACTAATGGCTAATCCACACAAAAGTCTCATTCCATTTTTCAATTGATGATGATTCACTTTATGAAATGTTTAAGAACTGATTGTCTTGCGACAAAAAGATTGCCTACCAGTAGTTTCTAACAATTAAATATAGTTCGATAGCATTCCATATTTTTATCCAATAGTATTTTCAGATATCCACTTCAATTCATTATCGATAGAATAATACACTATTAGGGAGTATTATGGATTATGGATGTTGATGTTACTGTCACTGTAATTTTCAATGCCCTTGAATTTGAGTACCTGGAAGACAAGATAATGGTGAATTATTGAAACTCGAACCCGACTACTATTATTATAATATTATAGACAACACCTGATTCATGTAAATACATGTAATTTAACTTATGTTAAAAAGGGGACATAGGGCGGAAACCACAGAATATGACGCCACAAAGACGCATATAATATTCCTTGGCGGAAACTGAAATCGTGGTTTGGGAGGAGGAGGAACATAAAGGTTGACATGTTTATGGCAAACAATATTGATTGGTAAGTATGGATCGACTTCAAAATTCGATTCATTATTATATATTGACTAGACTAACAACTAATGTCTATTAGATATCTGAGCTGTTTTTTAATCTTCTTGTTAATTAAATTTACTATTTCATATTTATATCCTCAGTGATAAAACCCAGTTCTGAAGTTTCGAACTTCGAAGCAAAAATTAACAAAAGATTACTTCATCTTTTGGAAAGTTGGATTTTGGACTTGGAACAGTAAAAATTGGTAATAATGCAAATACAAATACCCCCTCCAAATTATCCGATCGGGGAGGAGACAATAATTATTAATTAAGGCTGCTTTGGTTCCCCCCTTCCTTCATCCTTCTTTTTTACAACACAACTCCAAACTCGGCAAAATTAATTTTTTCAAACATCGAAATTAAATATTTCTAATTCAACATATGTTCGATTCGATGTTTGAAACAAAAAATATTACTGATAATTTAATTTCTTCTTTAAGACTTTCAATTGTCTTTAAATGAATGATATTTTCATTGCCATAAAAGGTACTTACTTGGATTTGATGTTTGACTTTGATATGGTTATATTTTTGGATTATATTTGATATGCTTCCATAATATTTTTTAAATTCTTAGTGCTACCAAAATTAAATCAATTCAATATTCAATCTCCGACACAATCACACTATCAACATCAACTACGACTCTATTATGATGACTATTATAAATTATAAATACTGTCAGCTGTCATATCAGTGCCAGTGCACTGTGTCAGATATTCACTATTCACTATAGCAAATACTGCACGGAAATGTTATATACTCAGCTCCAGCTGGCTATATTTATTATTAAGTAGTGGTAACACTGCTTTATAAGGATGCCTGATCTGTCTGTCTGTCTGTCTGTCCGTGTGTGTGTGCGTGTGTTCGCGAAATGAATCATACAAATACTTTATACAGCAGAC
>JABASH010006443.1:0-10615 GCA_019776445.1 Tomocerus maximus
ATCGAATCGGATTCGATTCTGGTTTTGACTAGTACTAATATAATAGGGATTGGGATAGTTACCTGTAGCAGCAATTGTCACAAGAGTAAGGTCTTTCGTTTGTATGTCGAATCCTAATGTGTTTCTGCAACGCTGCTTTCTCTACTGAAGTATACGGGCAATCATTGCACTTAAATTGCTTCTCCGATGGGCTCGTGTGCTTTCGAGCTACATGCGTCTTTAGTTGATCTTCAAGTACACATCTGTATTGGCAAATTAAGCAGGAGAATCCTTCCACGATGGACTGTCCATGTACATCTCTTTTGTGTTTCACTGCTACATGTTTGAAAAAATTGGCTTTCTGGAAGCTTGTAAATTCGCAGTAGTCACACTGGTAAAGAAACCAATTAAATCTTATGAATGGTACTTAACCTTAAAAGAAATATATAAATATGCGCATTTACCTGAATTAGAAATTTTTCTGGCCGATGGCATTTTACATGTAAATTCAGTCCACTTTTAGTTTTAAATTTTTTATTGCATTCTTTGCATGTTAGTGGAAACGTTTTGACCGAATTCGTCTTTAAATGAAGGGAAGGATGCTTTTCTCTATCCGTAATGTCACTCATTGTCAACAATATTATATAATATTACATTACAAAATTCAGGGATTTGTACTATGTACTTTCTTAATTTTATTTGCAAACTAAATCACAATCCGAATCCGGTTGTTATTTAAATTTAGATCATATGGAACTTTCTATGTGACAATTTGCTATACAGTATTATACCCTAAATTGACGCTCACATGCGCTTTCAGGGACTTTTTGTTACGTCTGTGCTACACGGAGAACCTTTTTCGGTTCAAGCACAAATTATAGCATCTCTTTCTCCTGTATATCCAGAATTTATTTTCTACGTTGTGTGCACATCTTTTATATCTACTATAATAATATACCCTATGCGTCACCCGAAAGAGAACATTGGGCTTGCCATGTACATATAAGCAATAAGGCTGTTTTTACAATGTAAACTTACAATTTACTTACAAACAATTTACTAATTATAAGTAAATAATAATTATGAATGATTAATCACTAATTATAAATTTTACTCCATTGCGAGAGATCAGAAAGTAAACCATGGTCCATCCCAGCCCACTCAGCCGTGGCTGTCTGTGTAATGGCAAAAGACATGTACATGTCAAACGCCTATGTCCGCTTTTAGTTGCCGCATACGGTAGTATAAACTCCGAGGATAACTTATTACTAAAACCATAGGTAAGTGTATTATCTTAGCTCGTATTCGCACGATCACCATAGGCAGTGTTCACACTTGGCGAAAATGGCTTACCAGCCAAGTTGCGATGGGCGAAATAGGGGATTGGTTAATAAATTGGTTTTATCCATATTATTTTAGGGTAGTGGATGAATAAACTTAAGGTTTTCAATGTGGTTCATGTATATCTCATCTCTCATCCATTCAATTTTGTACAATGGATGGGTAAAATAATTATATGTAATGTAAAAAATAATTTCTCCCTGGATAACATGCAACCCTGCTTTGCAGCTAATTGAATTATTTTGTCGGAGACCAATAATTGTTTTTTGCAAAGTAGCTCTTACATGTTTTTAACAAAATAGCAACTATTTTTTAAAGTAATAGCAACTACATGTTTTTAACAAAATAGCAACTATTTTTTAAAATAATAGCAACTACATTTTTTTTACAAAAACTATTTTTACAAAATAGCAACTATTTTTTCTCCAAATTAGCAGCTACTTTTTCTACAAAATAGCAACTATTTTTTTCCCAAATTAGCAACTACTTTTTCTACAAAATAGCAACTTTTTTTACAAAATACTGATAACAAAACTACATCCTTTAAAATATAGCAACTACTTTTGTTTTCACAAATCAGTAAAAGCTAATTTTCTTACAAAATAGTAACTGCTTTTTTACAAAATAAAAACAACTTTTCTACAGTACTAGCTGTAACCCCAGCACAGAATGCTAAATAAAGTCGTTGAAATATGTAAGTTATTGCGTTTGCGTACTAACAGGAATTTTGTGGAACAATGTCACAGACTCTCTTTGAATTTTATCTACTAACATAAAAGAGAGTTTGCTTTCTTAGAGGAACAATGGAGCAATGGAAATTTGTTTGGAATAAATTTGTTTGTACGCAGGCGCTAGGGACTGATGCGTTTAGTGTTTATATTCTCTATATAATCGTGCTAATAAAAATTTGTTTTAAATGGAAAGGCCAAAGCTTTAAATTGAAAGGCCAAATTCGTGTTACCAGCCATGCGCAGAAGTTTAACAGGGGTGTTACAAAATGCATACAGTTGCAACCGTGCAACTGTGCAACCATTAAGGGTGATTAATTCTTAATTAAAACATGAAATTCATACAATAATCTGCATAAAAGCTCAGAGATTAGTGTATCCTTGTGTGTTCAAATTGCCCCCAAAAACCCGGATTTTTGCTAATTTTGCCAAAAACCCAACCCAAAAGCCTGTTTTCATGGCCTGTATAGCACACAGTTGTGCTAGGCTGCCGCTAGTAATATAGATATGATGGCAACTCCTTTTTTACTGATGCTACTGCTGCTCGCTATAAGTTTTTTATTTGTTTGCGCGACAGCAAGTGTCAGCCAATAATTTTTGTTAGAGTGACAGCAATGATCGTTTCTCTGACTGTGACATTGGGTAGTGGAACCGGGTATGGTCATGTGGCACAGTGGCCGGCAGTGGGTGTTGTATAGGCTAGAGCGCAGCTCGACATCTATATTGAGTGCAGTGGTTGGTTGTCGAGTGTAATAGCGATCAATTTGACTATGTATGCCCGTCTTATCACTACAGATGCAGATGAACACCTTGATATCCTGTTAAGTATACGTAGAAAAGATATAGGTGTGCTATGACGGTATAGAATGCAAACTGAACGGCTGCTATAAGATAAACGCGAGGTACATAAAAGGTATTATAGTAGGTAAGAATAATATTGTTGCTCTGCCTCTTGTCTGGTCTGCAGAAGAAGTCGTCGTAGGGCAGGCATCTTATGTAATAACAATATATATCTGTGTGTAAGTATGTATCTGTATAGCAGAGGGCAAAGGCAAGGCATCTCAAAGTTGAGTTCAACATAGCCACCCACTTTTACCACAGACTAGACAAGCTGACGGGGACGGGAAGAACGGACGCATTCTATTTAACTTTTCATATCAAATAATATATTATTGGATTACTCCATTCTGATAGAATATTCTTATAATATTGTTTTGTTTTCAACTTTTAGTATTCAGGTAATACAGGACCTCAGCAGGAGTAGGCAAAGCATTACTACATAATGCATACTGAGCTATTAGGCTAAAAAAAACTTGTAAATATTACATTAGTATTTCAGATATGCAGTGGAGGAAGAAGCCACAGAAAGTGTTTTGGTATTTCCCTTTTTGCTCTCCGATTACTTCGTCGTGCTACATTAGATATATCTACTGTGAACTGCATAAGAATGCACAGAATTTAGTTTTGGTCAAATCAATCCTTCAGCAGTAAGAGCGCGAGTAGCGAGCAGTATAATCCAGTGGAAATGTGCATATTAACATATTAGTGCTATATTATGGACACCCACAGTTTTACCGAGTTTTGTCGCTACTGACTTGACACCCGAAGACATCAACTGGCCACCAAGGAAAGTTTAAGTCGCACACAAAGGCACATGAAATACGACGTAATAAAAGCCAAGGTAATCCCCATTTCAATTAAACGTAAACGATAACCAATATTTTCATCTCCATTTGTATGATTTTAGTTAATTTACAAATGCACAGGGTGTTCTTAGCAATATCAGCAAAGAGATTGAGGTAATTAGCAAAGTGTGTGGGCTGATTATTTAATTTCCATAATTGTTAGTTTTTAGTGCCAAGTTTGGAAGTGCATAGCTAATTGCAAATTAAATTGCATAGATTATGAGGGGAGAGATAATGAACTTGTAATGCTGTTTCCGTTTTGACAGCCCTACTGTTGAAACATGATAGCCACACATAAAATTTTTATTGTCTACTAAACGATGCTACTTGCTGGTTCATTTAGCAATGTATAGCTCCCGTTGTATTTAAAGTAGCTTTCACAATTAGATTTATCTGTCTGTCTGACTGAGACTTACTTGTATAGAATAATTGTGTATATATGGATTCCCGGACATACTATATATATACGTGCATAATTTTATGGTCTGTAGGAAGGAGATAAAAGGGACTAGCACTAATAATAGGATACATATACAGCATATTAATTTTCCTGGAGTACAAGTCCAGATATTATATGGAGCACTCATCTTTCTATTTAGATGACATAACATACATGCATATAACTCTAAATGCGACTTCAAACAGAGAGAGAGGTTGGAGTAGTGTTTCCATCAGATGTTTTACATCGACACTGTATAGCATATTTCCTCCTATAGCCAGGTATCTTCTATACACTTACACTAATTTGAACGGAGAAAGACAATAGCAAACAATACGTTATCATCCAACATTACACAAAATTTAATTCCTTTTCAGTAGTACTCCACTTCATTTCACACTTACACTAGACTTGCCTATTACAAATCGGTAAACTGCTTACGTAATAATAAAACGTAGTACAACTGTAAACTTTTGCCTACTCCTCGCTCTACAGTTCTGCTATACACAAAATACACATAAAGGTACATATAACATTCTTAATATATCGGTTTATAGACATTTCCTCGATATTTCAGTGAGAGTATTGCCAAGTGACACTCGGTTTACAGTGCTACAGGACAATACAGTTACGCATTACAATTTAAGCTCTATTGCAACTAACCCGACTGAACTACTAAACTGCTCAGCTAAACTAATCGGTTATAGCATGCATAATATTATTATAACATAGGTGGTAGTGACCTGCAAACTACGACTTGGCTCAGACCCTACTACAATTAAGTATAAATATACACTTATTTATAAGCTTTAAACTAACCAAGTGGTTTCTAAGAAATTGTGGCTAATTTATTAGCTGATACGCAGAACAATCAGTTCCTTCACTAGACTTGCACGGAGCTGAACTCTCTCTAATGTTCTACTATTATACACTTGTTACAATCATAGTTAACTTAATGGCTCTTGACTGTTGACATTTAGAGTTATAAATACAAACACGACAGCATAGTACTGCAATACCAAACAAAAGTAAAATGATACATACATCCAAATGTAACTATATACTTCTCAATCCACAAGATATTATTCTGATCAATGCTGATTGACATATCCAGTGCTTTGTTCTGCGGAAATCTTCTACTTTAAATTTATGTGCGGGGTAAGTGGTATCCTAGGAATAACTTTTCATTTCAAGAGCAGATAATTCAAAACTCAAATAATCATAGTCCTTAGTAAAAAATTATTTTGACCTTAAATAACGATAATTTCTTGTTATGCCTGGTGTCTATTAGAAATATGCATGCCAAATGTATCTTGATTATTTTTGGTAGCCCCTGTAAATAGCATTTTATTGCACACACGTACAAAGAAACTAATTACATTACAAAACAGAATCTATACAAGTAAGTGAACCTATATGGAGAAAATTTAAGTAACGCGTACAAAATACACAGTTTCTCTGCCTATAGTGTAGAAATATACACAGTTGTCAAGTGTATGTAGTTGTCCACCTCGATCATTAGGTACCCCAAGAGAGTGGAAACTTGTGCCTTTATTTTCATACTTGACCTTACTTGTGATCTTGATAAGATAAAAAAAAATATCTCCGTTCTTAAGTTAGAGCGTTTACAGACCGACGAACCAAACAAAGCTATTTATGTGTTGATATCGTATTAATCGTACTCACCTGAAATAAATATTAAGCATTTTAGATTTATCACATAGTGATAATACCTTTTTATTTTATAAAACTTCCTGAAATATGAACAACAAATGGATACCAAGTTTGTGTTTTATGCACACATTATTTAGGGATCTAATTACCATGTACCTACGTTATTTATAAAATTCGATTTGTTCAAACGTAGGCACATTGTGTATTTTTATAAAAATCAAAAGAATTTATTCATGAAGTGACCGATGTTCACTTTATATACTTACTTTGTACATTATTATACACTACACTCATAACTCAATCGCTTCACAACTATCATACTTACAATTGAATAGCTTGTGCTAACTTATGCTTACTTAATTAAAAATTTACCTAAACGGCATATGCATAATAATACTGTATTATCTACAATACAATTATGTATATAATATCCGCACCTGTATGGGATTTACCTTGAGCTAACTAAAAGCTAATACTGTAGTATAATGGTATTGAGAGTAATTGATATGCTATTGTATGCTATTTATTATTTTTATTTACTAAAGGTAGTATTTACTTACTTGAGTCTAAACACAATAATTATTTTTAGCGTCATGTAAAGTCGCAAGTTTACATATTCCGAAAACTCTGTACCAATGGCGAAGCCATAATATAATACTAATCAATTTTTGCTAGTGAGTGTACATTTCAAATATATGCTCATATTTTCTTTCTTTCCCTGTGTTTTTAGAAGTAGATTTAATATTCGTTACTTTTAACCTATGAAATCAATACAATAAAATATTAGGAAAGGTTGGTGTTGCTGTCTGCATGCAAGGCAATCTGGTTTGTACCTGCTATCTTATCTATTTGACAGGGTGCATTTGTTTTCAATATTATATTATAACCTAACTAGGGCCCCCAGTTCTGTTATTGAATTTTCGAAAGATACTAAATGCTAATCCAGAGTTAAAAGTTTATTGTTCTATTTATAGTACACGAAAAGTATGCACATAGCCCAGCAAGCATTTATTTAGCTAATTTCGTAATATGCAATTGCAATGCCCAGACCCTCATTTAGCTTATTTCGTAATTATTCGTCCAACAAAGACGGATGACGACAAAATGAATTTCCTTAACTTTTTATACATAGTAATAATAATATGATTTGTTTTTCAGATAAATGTATTGAACGATTGGAGTGGATTTTACGACTACCCTCAGTTTGGTGATTTTAATATTGAATCAAAATTCATGTGACATGAGACAATGCTCAAATATGATATCAACTGTTAATACGTAGTCGGAATCTACACCCCCTTCTCAACACGTCAAGTCCATATTGAAAACGAACTTACTCGCTCATCTCAGAAATTGCACTTTTTGCGGATTGTACCAAAACCACAACAAACATCAATAAATAATCAATCCCATAAAAATATTTGGAAATATTTAGACATGACATTTCATTTGCCAATGTTTTCTAATGACTCAACACAAACTGAAAATTCGATAGTATAAATCTGTCACATGTGCCAACTGGTAAGTAAATACTTGATATAATTTCTTCGTAGTTTCTTTTCACGCAAAATATTATGCTTTAAAATTATTTTACATCTTGCTTATGTAATTTAGAAAATTTCTTCAGAATAATACACAATTTACACTTATTACTTTTCATGGTCAAGTACAATGTTGTTCCAAATGCCATTCAAATGGGCTTATCATTCAGATAACTGTTAACGAAAACGACTGCATCCAACTTCTTTAAAGATGGTGCTTAAGCGATGACTACTTATCCACCAGGATAAGTAGTGAGTACCTATTAATAATAATGATAATACATACATCGTACTTTAAAGAGATCATACACTAGGTACTGAATATTTATTTATTGTTTAATAGAAACTTTATCGTTCTACTTACGTTCTGCCCATTTTCCTGACAAGTAGTCAGGTAGGTAGGGAACTGCTAAGAAAGGTCATTTGAACGTACAGAAAACTAGTAACTGAAGAATACGTTTTGTACAATTGTTCAGATTGATTGGATCAATATTTATTAGCATAGATAATAATAATATTCGTAGGTATTAGTATAATAAAATATTATAGTACGTATTTTCCATGACCTTGTTATGTACATGTACATAAGTCAGTTACGTATATTAAATTGTTTTTCTGTCGAGTAATTGCAATACTTCTCATTTTAGATTCCTCAACGTAAAATAATGACTGATTTGTATTATTTATTTCAGCGGAAAGGTAGATAGTTTCTGGGCAGATATTTTAGACATGGAAGGTGAAAATGATATATAAGAGGCGTACATTTTTATTGCAGCTATAGTTGTCTCAAACTAATTCAATGACATTCTACTGAATATTTCACTTTTACAGTGTCTAATAGTTAATTATGGCCTTATTATGTATGATGTGATTTAAGGTCTATTTGAGCCAAGGTTAAAAAAGCTGATAAATGATGTAGTATATTATGAGTAAGCCAAGAGTTTGGTCCCGATAGCAGATAATCGATTGTCTTTTATTAGATTGATTAACGGCCACTGAGATAGCGTCACCAACTATCGTGTCTGAAAAGGTCAAAACAGGTGTATGTAATGGAAGCGTTTAGTGGTGTTCAAATTGCATTTTCGGAGCAGGCTTATTGATGCATCTGATTGTTCGATTTTCAATACCATAGTATATTATGTAGTGATTTATATGCCATTTATTGGTCTCATTCACTGTCACCGGCACATCTACCAAAAGAACTTTTATGAAACGCTGTTTGTTTCCTGTGTCTCCTCTGTTGCATTTTGTGGTACTTTTTCCTCTTGATTTCTATTTTATTCACCTACTATCTTCTCTTAATAATTACAGTTGAATTTTTTTTGAATTCTGAAAAGCAGGAGTTTCTGTACTCGCTTAACATAAGCCAGAACTAGTAGACGAGTAACGGTGGATCTCATTCTTATGTTATTAAAGGACTGCTGGAATTGTACACAAAAGATAATACTGTAGTATAAACTGCTGTTGGAGCATCTTTTTTAAAGATGATGTGATATCATGAAATGAAGAAATCAGGAAAATCTCGTGGAGCTGAAAGCAGCGCTGCAGCAGAACGTCTTGCAGACTATCGAGGAGAAAATACCGGAGGGTAAACAAAATCATTCGATTTTTTACAACGACTTGCAACACTTTCCTTTACTTTTCTAATAGAATTTCTCTTTTAGCTCTAAAAACTGACACAATGAAGACTAAAAGTCCAAGTGTCATACGTCCTTAATGGGGTAATTGAGGCTTGCACTGTTTGCATGAATATCAGATTTCCAATTTCATTGCCAATGTCGATTGCGTAATAAAAGGTGAATCGATAATTAGGTCACAAGGAAAACATCCAAATGACGAATGATTTAATTTTTCAGTAGAGGTGTTCGGCAGAGAAAATGGTTTTTCAAGGAGGTTAGTAAGGTTATCTATAAGTACAGGGCACGATGCTCATATTCATGGTAGTCAGTAGTCGCCATTCGTCAACGTGCCTGTAACTAATATGTCACGGGGCATAAACTAAAAATGAATGTACAATTGTCAAAGTCGTGTGCTGTAAATTCTATTTTACAAAAGTTAACAGTTTCATACAGCAAATCACTTATTTGGTTTCGTAATGAATGTCCTTTGCCGAATCAACGCAAATTAATTGAATCAAACGAATCATCTCTTCAAACAAACTGGTGATTTTATTCAGATCAGTTTACATTCATTTTTGGCGAGATAACTACTACTTAGCACCATTGTGAACGAAAATAACCAGGAAACTGTTTTGCTGGATAAATGCTATCTGCATTTTTATACCGACTACATCAGTGGTTGTTAAAAGCAATTTCAAGGCTACTCGTTTAATTACCTTGAGTCTTATGTGCGGAAGCAATGTACTCGTACATATGCGGATTGAATCGCTCTAGCGATATTAGTAAGACTAATTTAAATCGTTATAAGTCATACTTAATTTGAAGTGACCAAGCAATTAGTGTAGTTTAAATGTTTTAGCGCAACTTAATTCGATAACGTTATTAAGGAAAATATTTATTTCACTGGTGCTTTGAATATTACAGAGGCGGAAGTCCTAGTCCCGGTTCTCCAGAAACGGAAGAAATAGGGGATATGCCAGAGTCTTCTTCAGAACGAGAGCAACCAATGCCTTGTACTTCGTCAACCAAAGACGCGGTGAAGGTAGACCATCTTAATGAATCTTCGTCATACCTCTCTTTTATTCAGCTAGTACTGATTTCAAATATCTTTTTTAAGGAAAAGAAGCTGTCCTCTGGTTCCCTAGGGGGTGTGGAGGGAGCTCGTCCTAAAATGGTCACCGTGCAACATCCAGAATCTAAAAAACCCAAGCCAACAGTGAAAAAGAATAAGCCTATACAGGCTGACCTTGATGTCGCAAAGGAATTCATAAAATGCAAAGAAGAAGTGTTGACAAGGCTTGATCTCAGCAAATCTAGTGTAAGAAGAAAATTCAAATTTTGAAGTAGCTATTTGCTTACAATTTATTATTATTATTTGGTTATTTTTAAAATTTGCTTTTAAAATATAATTCATTTGCAAAAATACCAATTTATTTTTTAAAATATATTTAAATTGCAAAAATGCCAATTTATTTTTTAAAATATAATTTAATTGCAAAAATACCAATGTATTTTTAGAATTAAATTTATTTCCAAAAGTGCCAATTTATTTTTAAAATTAAATTTATTTCCAAAAGTGCCTACTTATTTTTTTAAAATTCATTTGAAA
>JABASH010006444.1:0-10614 GCA_019776445.1 Tomocerus maximus
CATATCAAACGGCTCATTATGAAACCTTAGTTTTATATACTGAAATTATGTTTAGCTAGAGTACTTTCCACTCATAAAGTTTCAACAGTCATCTCCACCAAACATTATTTGAATGGATCATCTCAAATATAGCAACTCTTTATATAATTTCATATCTATGTAATATAGGTCTATCTGCAGATGAAAATAAGAATCTTTTTGATTCGATTACAACTGCGGTTAAGGATGGTGTAACCTCGCATGTTGCAAGACTAAAGTCTACTGTGTGTCCCAACGTGAAGACAGCTTTTCAAAATATTTGCAAGCAGCTTATGCGAAATAACATAGATGTAATTCTTGAAGAATACTAGTACATAATTTTATTTTATTCGACTTCATTACAATTATTAATGTTATTTCTATGTAATTATAGGTTAGCCGGTTTAATGAAACGGGGGTCAGCAATTTAGATGAATCGTTTGCCAGTGAATCAAATGATGACCAAGTCTATTCAAACAACCGGTATTTAAGTATGCATGATTTGCAGCAGTGGTACGAGTCCAAATACAAAAATTATTACAAAAATCAGCTAATGAAGAATTCTCCAACATTTCGAGGTTTAAAGATAGCTACCGTTCCGCTGTCAAGAGTTGACTATACTACTATTCATACTTCTCCTACAACACCTAATGTAAAGTTGAATTCGTCGGCCTTAAAGTCCAGAAAGTCACTTTTTAGTCCACATAGTCAAAATGAAATTGTAAATAGCCAAGTTGCTGAAAAAAGAAAAACGGTCGAAGAAATTAACGTAGAGAATCGGGACTTCAGCACGCCAAAAAAGAGCGAGAGAACGTTGAGATCTAATTCGTCTCAAAAGAAGGATATCATCGATGAAGATAACTTGAATTGTTCTACTCCAGTTTTGTCTATAAAAAGAGTATCAAGGCGTTGCTTTGCAGTAGTAACTCCCCAAAACAAATGCCCAAGTCCAAATGATTTGCCTTCTCCTATTTCGAAAAATACTGCATTTGATACGCCGAAACGTATAAAACCTTTGGAACCATTAAGTACTCCTAAAAGGGTTCAGACACATTTAAATCGAGTTGCAACTCCCAGATATAATAATAACAATCGTGTAATGCCTATAGTGTTAATTATTGATGATGTTGATTATTTTCCGGCCAACGTAATTCAGCAGATTTTCCAGCTTTTAAGGTAAGTATGAATCCCCATATGATTTTACATCAAATTTTTTCTGTGTGAATAATTGAGATGTGAATTTTACTTTTATTTATAGCTGTGCTAAGCTGCCATTGATATTAGTCGTTGGTGTCATTCATTATTACGAAAGTTTCAGTCGATTTGTGCCACAACAATGTTCTACTACGCTTATGTACAAGACATTTTCCACTGTAACTGCTTCTAAGAGATTGAACGATTTTTTTGCAAAGGTTCGTTTTCAAATGCTAATTTATAGGATGGGTTGTTTGTAATGTTATGCATATATATAATGGTATATTGGTATATATAATGTTAAATTATAATAATGCAGGTAATGTACATGCAAGAATTTCCTTTAATACTTAGCGGAAGGATTGTCGAATATTTATCAGATTATTTTTTATTGCACCATTTTTCTATAACTCGTCTCCTGCAAGCGTATAAGGTAAAGTGTAACATGTTTTAGTAAAATACTTTTAGTAATTGCAGTGATTACGAAAATTGATGATTAACCGATTGATTTTTGTTTCAGTTATGTTTAGTAGACTATTACAGTATGCCAAAATCTCTGTTGGGCCTTAAAGGATTGGCAGAAACGTTATCAGACATATCTCCAGAGGATTTACTGACAATAGTGGAGACAACAAGTATCGACATATCCAAAGTTTCTGCTTCAATGCGCTTGAGAACACCAACAAAAGGAAAAAATATTCCATCTAATACTATAAAGGTAAAACGAATGTAATTTTATAGCATAAATGTATTTCTTTTTGATACCAAATAATAATGAAAATTATTTAGTCTGATGTTTGCGAGATTATTGAAAACCTACACCCCTGTTGTGTTAACTGGTTTGCATCCCTGCATTTTCTCTATGGTCTCTGTAGAAAACTACCTAATTCTCCTTTGGGAAAAAATGTGAGTACTTTATTGTGAATGTTGTGTTCTATATTCGATGTTGTTGAGTGTCAATGTATTTTTCAGATTAGGGAACTGTATATCCATTGCTTTGCCGGGGATTTATTTAGTGAATATGACAATGAGCAAAGTCGTATAGATCAAGCTCTTTATTTAATGGAACTGGTGCAACAAAAAGATCTTCAATCACGGCTGGAAGAATCTCAAAAGCTGATATGTGGTAAATATAGAAAGTGTAACTTTTAACATGGAATGTAGAGTGAACCGTAGTATATTAAGAGGTGTTGTCATTTAGATTTCCAAAAAGAAAGAAGGGTGAACGAGACAGAATTCGTTTCCAATTTGATTGAAAGCATTAAATGCTTTATTGAAAGGCTTCAAAATGCTATGGAAGAAGAGAAAAAAATAGCTAAAGATGATATGAAGAATGAAAAAGTACCTCCTATAAAAATTAAAAAAATAAATATGACATTGTATCAGCTGAAAGAGGTAACGTATTATTTTATGCTGATAAAGCTAAAGTGTTCTCGGCTACTTTAGTCTAACACAATATAATTTCACTCCAGACTCTTAAGAAGGATATGGACAGAAAAAAGGGAATCAGTGTGTTCAGCAACTTGAGGAAGACTATTATAGACTTTGTCAGAAAAATTGTTAAAGATAATCTTCGGTCTTTTCCTACTAAGCTAAATGAAGTAATTATACACCATTTCCTACTTTTATTTTATTAAAATGATTCAAGTTATAAGTTTATAATCTGTTGTTGTATGTATGTATTGTGTTGAAGATATTTGTGTATGACAACCTCCAGTTTTTAAAGCAACACTTTTCTCCTTCGTATCAAGAAAAAGTTCACAAAGCACTTTTGTTCCCATCCAAATTCTTGCAGGTCAGTGTAAAGAATTTTAATGTCTACCTTGGATAGACCATAATTATTGATGATGTAAAATGTAATGCTGTTGTGTATGACTGCATAAATATGCATAAATTGACCGCAACATACCTAATAATAAAACGACAATAATATGAATGTATTAGTGTCAATGCTGCAAGGATATATCATCAGGATCAGTAATTGGCAGTTTGCCTGATACTTCCATAGTATACAAATTACTTTTGGAGCAACCGTATAAAACTGTTGAGTTAAATGGGATATATGAGGTAAAAAAGCAAATGTTCGCCCAATTACATTGTTGATTCAATTTAATAATCTCTTGCAATATTTACAGAGCTTTCTATCGACTATTGAAGTCAAAACTCCTAAAAAACGAATAAGAATAAGCAAAAGTTACAATGGAAAAAATGAAGATTATTTGTAAGTTAAAAATATATGTGTATTTCAAATTCAAAATGATATTTGGTGGAAAGACTTACTAACCTTTTATTGTTGCTTTTATTGGGTTTTGCATTTCAGGCTTCGATTCAGACAAGCAGTGGCTGAATTACAGCACATGGGTTTCATATTACGATCTAAGCAACACCCCGATGAAGTAACTAGACAAATTTGGTAGCATCGTGAATCGTGACGTCTAAAATGCTTGACATATATGTAATATTATTGAATTCTACTTACTAATGTAATTATTGTCAATTTATTTTAGTAAAAATTGGTAATTATTACTAATGAGAATTTTGATGATTCTAAATAGTTATGCAAACATAATTATGGACGTGACATATATCTGAATCTCCGTCCAAAAGTAAATAATTTGTATGGTGGATTTCGAATTGTGCGTTGTATTAGTGGAAATGCAAATAAAATGTTTATTAAAAACGGAAAACATTAAAAATGTACTGTATCACTGGCTTTTACTGTCGCACTTAGAGGTTTTTCGGCTTGGTATGCTTTCATATAACAACATTTGTATTATACAATAGATCTGTAATTGATAAGTATACTTGTAATGTATAACATATTATAGGCATGCATGGAATTTGTATGCAAAGCTCTAACTATCGCTTGGCTTAGACATACTTTTTTGGAATAATTTATCTCTCGTTACTTAACAGCGTCAACAGAAGTTACATGGATAGTAGACAGCAGCAATAATGTTACAAGTTCATAAACTTAATACCTTACATTTAAATGAGCACAATAAAATTTTAGTAACAATACAATCAGTTAGAGTTGATCTTTTGCATGCAAAATTACTTCGTGATGAAATTCACGTGTTATAAATAAATCTCATTCGTTGTGACAAACTCTATCGATATAATGTAACAAAAATGCAACAATAATGTTTACTACAAATATTTATAGTATGAAAATATCAAGTTTTTTTCAAGTATTTACTCTATTAAATCATAATAACATCAATTTATCTCTATGTAAGTACTGATAATAATCTTCCCTACAAAAAAGCAACAATTACCTAACCTGCAGTTATAAACATTTATAAAAATGTAAAGCGATAACTTTCCAACAATTGCTAACAATACGATAAGAAATCACCAGAAACATGTTACATCGAGGTATATAATAAATATGATCTATGGAGGGAAGAATTTACTTAAAAAGTAGCAAGGAATCACAAGTAAGGTTATAGTAAAATATGAGTTTCGGTGTTAATCAAGTGATTAAATCAAGGGTCAAATTTTTGTCAGACAGATTAGAATTGAGTTTAAACATACTTTAAGCATAACTCAATTCCAAACTAAATGAAAATGGTTCGGTTGAGGATTATGAGTAAGAGCGTATTCAAGGTATTTTTGTTTACTACGTACGTTCTTGTCCAATGAGTTATCTGTATTTGTATCGTGACAAACTGTAAATAACTAAGAAATTGCTTGGTAGTTCCATTCGTTTTTTTGTACTGTACGTATGTTCATGTACATGTAAAGTACGGTAAAGTAAAATCGGTATCCAGTAAAATGTATAAGTAGGAGCTAAAGGTAGGTACTCACTTTTTATTTCCTATGAAAGTTTTCGTTGCTCTCCCTCCCACTTGTTTCTTGACGAAGTTCCAAATATGTCGTCAAAAAATTATTGTAGAAAGTATAACTGTTTTGCTAAATTAATTCACTGCGGATTTATAAGATACATCTCTAATCTCTATCTTCACATTCAAGTGTACTGTACTCTGCTTAAAATTCTGTTTTATACCACTAGCTAGTATGAAGGCGAGCTTCATCTATCCAAAGCACTAAAATCTTTCTATATGTCAACGTACCATAACTAATTGCAGTAATTTGGACTTTGGACCCTCTTATTGTGCTAATTGTTCAATAAATTCGTTTGCAACATTTCAGATATACCATCAAATATGATTTTCAAAACACAACTGAACTTTAGCTACATGTATCTGTATTGTATTCATTGTTACAAGTCATTGTTACATGTTCAAATATATTTAAGGCATTCCTAATTTTCATCTCATGCTCAAGCTAACTGTACATATAGATATATTGTATGCACTTACTTACTTATATTTATATTAACAATAAGTTCATGCATTCCATTCTCAAGTAGTGATACAGTAATGTTGTTTTCTTTGTAATTATGTAAGTTTGTATAAAGTAACACCGTCACCAGTAATTGTACACAATGAAATTGTACATGTAATCGTGTAAGGTATTTATTGTAAACCGTAAACCAGTAAAGTTAAAGTAAAACATGTACGCACAGTAGGTAAGTAATTATGTATGCAGTGGAAGAAAATCGAAAGTACACAGTACACCTACAGCAAGCAACAATAAGTTCATTTCCATAAATCCATGCTTACCTTTCTTTTCATTGAGAAACAATTTTTATCTACTTATAACACTAGCATAAATGAAAAAAAGAAATGCAATGCATGTGAAAGTAGAAGGGAAAGCCTATATGAATTGGAATTCGGCAATCAGGAGTTTTGTACTTTCAACAGTGAAAGGTTCTCATTGATGCAGACTTGCTTATTAATGAGGATAAAGGTATACAACATCTATAGGTATGTCAAAATGAATTGTTCAAATTTGTCTCTAAATTGTGCACAAGTAGAGGAGAAAAAAATTACTAAACATTTCCAATGTGTTTCATCCAATATTTTTATATTATTGTATTTATATATAACAGCAGTATTCATATTACTATACTATATATGTATTTTTAAAGGGTGTGTTTAGCAATAAACAATACTACCTATAAGTAGTAGTACGTAATATTTATATAGAGGTATGGTATTCGTATCAGAATGTCAAAAGCACCAAATGAAATTACATGTACATAATATACACAATAACGTGTCCATGCTGTTTTTTACTGCAAACAAATTATAGCAATCTCTAATTCTAAATACGCATTTGGTTAGCTTTTTTCAATCTGACAGGAACACAAACAAACTAATTAGATTTCGAAGGTGAATATTGTACTATTATTAAAGTTTTAATCATAAAATTAGTCAAATATTCACCAAGACAAGACAATAAACATAAGTACGTAAGTAAAACAGAAGACAGCGATAGATAAGTAAGTTTTTGTGTAGATTTGTAATTGTAAAGTGTTCAAATGTAGTATAGTATAGTACGGTATAGTACTGTATCGTAATAATTATGTATTGTACATGTAGTGTATTTTAGGTAAAAGTATGTATTGTCCATACTAGTAGGTATATAGGTACTTATTTCTACTAAAACAGTAATTACAATAAAATATTTGCAGCACAGTTAACGTTTGCTAGTGTGAAGGAGGTATAGTTATAATGTATAGCATATAGTAGTAGTGTTGTAATGTACGTGTACCCTCGTCCAAAATTTTTAGCCTTTCTAAAGATTAGCCTACTTATCGTTAGCTATGTATTCTATTCCATCTATAAGTCTACAACAATTATAGTTGATTCGTCTCTCTTCAGTTACGTTATAGGTATACATCCTAAATGGTACAACTAACTAAATTCATACATAAGTATTTAAGTATGCTATAGACACACAATTCATAAATCCAAACAAAATCTGTCAAACAATCGTTTACTCGAAAGAAATTGAGATTATGAAGGCCACTTAAAAAGTAGGTTCACTTGAATTGAAGTTCATTTTAACTCATTATTGCTGGCAACTAAAACTTTCGAAACACAATCATTTTTCACATCTTAAAACTAAAACACTATTATATTATTTATAGTAGGTAGGTACTAGTACTTATTATTTATATCTACTTTTATGGGTCCTTTCAAGGCATCCGTAGTATTATTCATAATATTACAGCATATATTATATTAACAGTAATTCTAATTTATTTTATAATAGATCTCACTATTATTTTGAAACCCCTACAACAGTTTCAGTTGTGCCATTTCTTTCTTGTCTTTTAAAAATAGTTATACTTTCATCATCAATAATGCGTCTGCTCTGCGTCATCATCGATAATATTTCTATGTCCAGTCGGACTTTCTATTGTAGCTAACAATAAGTCAAACAACTATCATTTCCTTCTTGATTGTGTAAGTAACTGTATGGGATGGGCAAGTCACATTTGCCTAAAAAACAATAGATACATCCGTCGAAATAGTCAACAGAAAGTGTTCACTCATCTAACCTTTCTAATGAAATGAATCAATAGGATTGAGGTTAAGTCAATAGTTCAATATCCACATGGACTATCTATTATTTTATGTTACTGGATTCAAGGTGTAAAGAAGGCATAAGGAATTTCCAGTTTGGTTACATATTGTCTCAAAAAACAACTTATTAATTAGAAAACAAGCTACAACTACATATTTATTCGTAGATTTACGTTTCTAGCATTCTTTTAATACAGTGATATAATATAATTATTTACTCAGATATCTCAATCCTCCTTTCGTTGTCATCTTCAGAATGAGCCTTCGACAAAAGATAAAAGCATAACTCTTGATCAAGCTAATTTTCAATGTCCTTTCAACGTATACATAACACTAAAATAGCTCAACGTTTGTTTACTTATCTATCATCTACTTTCTGTGTTGATTTGATGTCCCATTGCAGTATCGTACAAATATCGTACATTTATAAAGTAGTAGTAGGTACTTGGTACAATTTGTGTACTGGCTGTAATTGTAACAGTTTATAGTTTGTATGGTTATTTTGTTTTGATGTTCTGTTCATAGTTCACATGTCAGTGTGTAGCAAGCAACACAAAGAGAGTGCAAATTGTGCATTGTATATGTAAATAGTATTTACTTGTTAATCTAGTACTAGTATATTATTGTAGTTTTTTTAATTCCATTTCTTACTACACTACAAAGTGGTCCATCATCCTTTTACTTATTTAGTAGTAATTCATAAGGTATAGATTAATGTTATCTGAAATAAGATAGATATAATATAGAGCCGAAGCCATTATAACACGCATAGTATATCTGTAATTTATGTATGTTATGCTCATTTACAACGCAGTAAATGGCAATTGTGTTAAATAGTAAGTTATTTATTTTCATTTTACGTATTTATTTACGGCGAATCCTTTTAAATAAATAGATCCAATTACTGATAACAAAACTCTGAAAACCTGTATAAAATCTGTAGGTATAATATAATTGTTATACTGATTTAAATGTGATACTGAAGAAGAATACTATAATATTATAATTTTAAAACTTCCACTCTGCTATAGTTTGATTTGAACCAACAATTTCTTGGTGGTTGGATGTTGGAAGTGAATTCCACACGAAAAGGGTGATCGACCAATCTGTGAAATTGTACCGTTCGTTTCTGTTGTAATGTATCGTCCTAGTATAGATATTTATTATTGTTAGTTCTGTTTTGTTTTTGTATTGTAGTAGTAGCCGTTCAGTAAAGTAGTTCTAGTTCAGTAGAGTACCGTTGTTCTTGTAAAGTATTCTAGTTCATTCAATTCTGATCAAATCAAAATTAAAACAGTTCGGTAAACGGTTCAGTTTCTGATGTACAAAAGTTCACAGTCCACGTCAATTTCAAGTTTATATTTTCCGTATTCGTTCACTATGGTATGGTATCGTTTCATTCCATGTCCCGTCTTTTAGTTGTGGTTGTTCATCTTTAGTTTTTGAAAGTTTGGAATCGGTTGTAGGAAAAATACAGGAAGGACAACAAAGAACAAAACTAAGGGTTAAACACAAGAGAGATGTGTTACACTACACAAGGATGTCTACCGCCCGAACGTGGACAAGCGGGTTGACTGATTTTAAGGATTAGGAAAAGGAGAACTACTGAATCAATTCAAGTCAATGAATCCCAGACTCATCATCTAGACATACAAGAAAAACAAACAATATGATATGACATTGGTTGCATTGCACATCGTCTTTTGCATAGCATTGGTTATAAAAAAGCTACTGTACTACATAACTTACTTGGTATCACCACTACTATACCATTAAATGACACAATAATCTTTATAATAAAATAGTACATTATAATATTAATCATTATATATAGGGGAGTCTCTCCTTCCTCATAAAAATCTCTTTCTTACAAAATACTAAATTATTCACACAACGAATCGTGCAGTTCAGAACGATGACAGCGTAATATAATATTATAAAAGCGGTTAAGTAGTATCCTATGCTTTGGGCACTTTAGATCAAACCTTAGTTACAAACTTACCACTTCGCACTGTTCGCACTTCATAATAGACTCAATTATTCAGTATGTATACCTTTATTTACTACCTTTGTAATGCACTCGTGGGACTGGGAAAGTCCGTGCGTGCATTGCTTTGAACATTTGTGGTTTTTGAACCGTACCTTCAACTATTCATTGTTAAAACTACCTACTCTACCTACAGACTTTTCTATAAATCTCCTAAACTAATGAACATAATGTTCTCTCTACCAATAGTTAACTGACTGAACTTTTAGAAGCGGTTTTTTTATTTATCCATAGGATTATATAATTCAGAAGACAATCCTATCATGCTACATGCAACCACTCACCTACATTACTTTTGACTTCCTAAAAGATAATAAATATCATTGAATATCTGGCCAGCCGTTAAATGGCGAGTATATTTAAGAAATTGTGGATCCTTCTTTTAATATATTATATCATTCAGTTTATAGTAAAGATAAAGGTCTTCTCTGAGGTAGTGTGAAATCCTAAGCTTCTCTAGATTATTATTTTTTCCGCTCCGCTTTAGCTTTGTATTCAGGAATGGATCTTTTCCCTTATTGTCATACATTTGAACTTACAAAACAGCCCCAATAGACACTAGCTGACATTTCAATTTTTATTCCAAAGCTACAGAGATTCTTATTACTCAACAATTAGTGTCATTGAGCATTTTATGTATGGAAATACACAATGGTTTGGAAAATTGAAACTGAATCTGAAGACTTGATTTCAAAACGATTTCTTTTGAAGACGTATAATATATAGGTATTAGGTATATACTGTACAAATATAGGTATAGATTTTTGCTTCCTTCTGACTTATTGACTACTTTTTAGTAAGATTACTCTTTAATAATACATTAAATGTTTTGCGATAAATGCTAAACATCCGTACTCTGTCTAAAAATAAATCCTGAATACTTTGACAATGGAATGAATTTGAATCTGAATATAT
>JABASH010006445.1:0-10614 GCA_019776445.1 Tomocerus maximus
TACCAAGCAATGCTTAAATGTGCATCCTGGTGTACGAAGTACCGTGGTTGGTGTGGGTGAGTATGGTCTGTGGTGTATCTTTGTGATTGCCGGCATGTATATTCGTTATTGTGCTAAGACTGTGCAAAATTCTTCGGTAGAAGAAAATAATTCAACTCGCACCCATGTAATCCAAATAACTTTTATTTGTTCCTTAAAGCAACCAGGTTTCGTAAAAATCTTTGTCAAGCTGTGAACAAAATAAATAAATACAATAGTATAAAGTAAATACAGTAGTATAAAATTGTAAATTGGAGAATTACATACAACGATTATAATTAATATTATCAATAGCAAGTATGAATATCAAATATGAATATGCCACCAGTGGGTATATGCATTGTTAAAATCGAAGTGTTACAAGTTACCTTATTTTTGAACAAAATTAAAACAAATTTTTGTTTTCAAATTAATGGGCCAAATTTAAATTTTTGGAGAAAGTTAAAATACATTCCAATGTGTAGGGCCGAATGGATGAAATCAAAGTTTGAATTTTCGCTTTTGTTTCACAAGTTTTAAGGCATCGCTAATTTTAGTGTAGTACTACAAAACATTAAAACCATCAAAATTATTGTTCAATGCTTCGTGTACATGCTAAGACTGTTTGCTTTTCTATAAGACATACAAATGTCCGTACTATTTATGTACTTTATATATTTACTTGAGTTACATTTTTTCAGTTCATCCTGCATGCTACTAAGAATTATGTCACTATAATTAGTTATACAACTATAGAAAGGAAATACTAAAAACGTTGAGTGATTGAGTTTATCACAGGATTTCAAATTAATATTTGAGTGCAACATAATTTCGGGATTTGTTATACTTAGAATCTTTTTTAGTAAATTCCCTTTAGGTATTAGTATCTCATTCCTATCTATTTCAACTAATTTTTTCATCGCAGCTATTAAAATATTATTAGGATAACATCTTTTTTGAAACTTATCGAATAATATTTTTAATTCTAAGATTCTGTCCTCTCTCAAGGAACATGACCTTATAATTCTTATTCCTTGGGAGAAGGGCAAAGAATTTTTTAAGTGTCTTGGATGGTTACTGTAATAATGTAAAGGTAAATGCTTTGACATGGGCTTTGTGTATAATTTTGTAGTAAAAGTATTATCAGAATTAAGAATAATATTTAAATCGAGGAAATTAACAGATGTTTCGCTATGTGTCATAGTAAACTTTAAGTACTTATGTGAAAACTTTTTACTAAACCATTCAGACATATTATCTATTTCTGAACTCTTAACAATCAAAAACAAATCATCTAATAATCTTCTGTTGAATATTATTTCAGATGTATTACCTAATATAGTGCGTAGTTCCTCATAAACAGATATATTTGCTATTGTACAGGATGCTGCTCCTCCCATTTGAATACCTCTCCATTGGAAAAAGTATTCGTTTTCATATTTTAAATAGTTGTAATCTAAACTTAAATCTAACAAAGTTTTAAGTTGATTAACTGTTAAATCAAATGGTAGTGTAACATTATCCTTGTATTTGTTATAGTAGTAACAACAGTGTTTTTTACAGTAGCTAGTAATTAAATTAGTATACAATGAAACCACGTCTATAGTTACTAAGGTATACTTTTCTGTAGGGTCTAATTTCAAATTATTTAATAATATTAGAAGATGTGCTGAATCTAATAGTACATCAGGTATGAATAACATTATAGGTTTTAGAAAAGTGTCCAAAAGCTGACTTATTGGTTTATTATAAGTCTTAATGGTACTAGAAATTGGACGCCCAGGCGGAAATTCATTGAAATCTTTAACCTTATGGATTTTCGGTAAATTATAAAAATTGAAACGAAACCTGGTTGCTTTAAGGAACAAATAAAAGTTATTTGGATTACATGGGTGCGAGTTGAATTATTTTCTTCTACCGAAGAATTTTGCACAGGAATTTACATGGAATTTACACGTTCTGGAACTTACTTTATAGAGATGTACATGTTTGAATTGCATTGGTGAATGAAGCCATTTCATGAAAGAAACTGGATACCAAAAAAACCTTACAAAACGTAATAATATGTAGAGTACAAGAGTTGTAATGACCTCTTTAGTGTATATGTTGTCATAGTGTGTTTTAGTATTAATGGAATTAAACTGTGCAATTGCAACTCTTGTCCTATCATTTCTGTTGAAATGGCTACATTAAGAATAGTTACACAGTGAAATCACGCATACAGTTAGGAAAACTATAACTCCATTTTGTCAAAATATTTTGAAACGTAATATTTCCATGTCGTTGCCTTTTCCATGTCGTTGCCTTTAATTAATTTCAAAAAACAAGCTTCAGCAAACTATAGCGTTGACTAACAATGTTTCATATACAAAGACGTTTGCAATGAAAAAAGAAATTTTTATGGAATGGGGGCAATGGATTTTTATGGAATCAATATAAAGGCAACTCTGAAAAAGCACCTGTTCATAAAACGATAGTCTCCAAAAAGAGAGTAACATAGGCGTAAGCACTTTGTAACATGCAGAGAGTTAAATGGATAGTTATAAAGTCTGAATAATTTTCCAGGGTATCGATCATCAATGGAAGGTGAGCGGAGCCCGGAAAGACATGAAGAAGTTTTTAAAAAAGGAATACAGCACAGACGACGAATGACTATTCGGGATTCAGAGTTTTACAATTTAACATTCGTCCGTTGGGGCACTGTCTATAAACCAGACGACGGAACACCGCAAATTTATTTCGCCAATTCCTGTACAATAGACAACACTCTTCAGGCACTTAGGCACTGTCTATAAACCAGACGACGGAACACTGCAAATTTATTTCGCCAATTCCTGTACAATAGACAACACTCTTCAGGCACTTCATGTACTGCAAAACCTATACCCTAGGTTTAGGAAGGGAGGCGAAGTGGCTCTATGGTAGCATCCTCGGATGTGAAAATGACTCGCTTTGTAGAAAGAGCACAGGCCATGGGTTCAAATCCTAGTTACCTGGACGCCCTACAAAAACTGCCTGTCTACCAAGCAATGCTTAAATGTGAATCTTGGGGTACGAAGTACCGTGGTTAGTGTGGGTGAATATGGTCTGTGGTGTATCTTCGTGATTGCCGGCATGTATATTCGTTATTGTGCTAAGACCTTCTCATTTGCGGTCGCTCATCTATCGGTCAGTATCTAATCTCGGTTGTCTGGAGACTGGAGACGAGCAAGTTTGGGTTAGCATCATTATTAAGACTTGATTTATCAAGTCTTTATAGAAGTGCGCGGGCCATCTGTGTATCTATCTATCCTCAATTTTTCCATGTATAAATCAATTCTTGCCTACAGCTACATTGGTATTACCGGTTTATTACAAGTTACAAAATTACAATACAGTCAAAAACACTAATAAATACGTTACTTTTAGTCATTCGACTCCGAGAGTGATAATTTCTCGTACCATTCACGGTGGAAGGGACGGAGACGGGTACATCTCCAACAGTAGCACGCAGCCACGCAGTGTCTTTGGGGAAATTTTGAAATGTTTTACAAGATTGAAGGAAAAATAAAATTTGAATATTACTCAAATGAAGAACATGCGTGGAAGGAATTGCACTCCGCACAGTATCGTTTTTATTCCTTTCTTTATCCAACACTGCACACATTTCTCATTCCCATTGTATTATTGAATGCTGAAGAGTGCAGCAGAGATCTCTCGTCAATCGTCGATGACTGGAAGAAACGGAAGCACATTCTTACTTTTCTCTCATCAGTAGTGTCTTTGTCTTGTCTCATCAGAATCGAATTTAATTTCTCCAATAAATATCGTCCAAAATTGTTCAGGTATACGATGAATCCCTTCGGCTTGCAATAGCAAAAAGATATATTTTTATATGTTTAGATCGGTATAAATTTTTTTTTCGTATTTATGTAAATTTTGACCAAATTCTGCATAACTGTGCTTTTCTAAGCAATAGAAAGCTTCATAAATTTAATTTAATTAAAAGACTTAATTCGTATATGTATGAATCAAAAATGCCGCACTGTGCACTCAGGTAGTCGGGCCCAGTTGGTGGTACTTTCTACGACCCTTCCTTCCTTTCAGTCCCTTTCCGCTACTTTCTGGTGCTTGCTGTTAGGTTTCCTCAACCTCAACCATTACAAACTTAGACGTCCAATTACATAGGTGAAATATTATTAAGTTAACGTAGGTATTTAACTGTTTGGACATTGTTATACACTTGCTGCGCGTAGTTACAAAAAGAAACTAGCATTATTAATTACAATTGACTCAATACAACCAATACATCCTATCTGTATGGACGTCGATTTGTACTATTACAACTACCACTACAACAACTTATTAATTGACATTTGGCAAAATATCCGTAAACTAGTATAAAGTAACGTACTAAAGTTGATAAATATCGTGAGTTCGTCGCGATAGGAATATTTAAACTATCCATATAACAGTTTAAGACTTTTAAAAAACTAAAATAAGTTTGCGGATACTTTCTTTGCGGCTTTGCTCCTGTCCAGAATTGAAAATGTGCTACTACACAAACTTCAAACTTAGCTTGAATCTTAATATATTTAGGCATATTATTCATTTGCGTCATTTATACCACGCAATTCTTTCATATTTTATTACCTACCAACCAGACCGTACGACAATAGATTTGGTTGCTTGATAGTACTTTTTGATGTCATAGATTAAGGCTTTTTATTTCATTATTGTCTTCAGTTGAAGGACGTTTTAATATCAAGACATAGACAACGAATACTGATCACATAAATATCGCAATACATATGCAAAAATCAATTAATTAAAAAAGGCTAAAATTTTATTTATTGAAGCATTCTAGATAGAAAACCTATAAGCATGACTGGTTTTTCTTTAAACATTATTTTAAGCTTAATTCACTATAGCTAATATAACGTTTTAAAAAATCATCAAAATCATAAGTGAAACAAACACATCAGTCCATGATTCTATATTGGAGTTAGTTATATATTATTTATTAGGATACAAAAGTATCCTTATAAGAACGTAGCAGCTATCTGGTCCCTCAATCCATATAGTCCGCATAGTCCTAAATTTTTACGTGTTATGTTTTATGATTGCTTAGGCGGGTTTTCGGAGTTATTTTAATTCAATCTTGCTTTCAATGTATTTTTAGTTTTGACAGACAAACCGCCATTTCCTTATGTTTTATGTTCAGTTAGATGCAGGCGGGTTAATCTATTATGAAATTGTCTACTAAGTTTCGGTGGATACAATAGCTAACATCACGGTGGATACAATCTAAATCCTATGTAATCATGTAAAATCACGGAGCGGACCATCTTAACATTAGGGAACGGACCATATCTTATGTATTGTCTTATAATTCTTATGTTATGACTTAGTATATTACTATAACTTGACTAATTATAATTCACTATTGCTGTAATGCTAATGACCATGCAAACTTATCAGTTAAGCTAACTCACAAAACGTATTCTATTCTGTACTATTTTCTTTGTAATTGTTACATTGGATTTATTACTCGTATTTATGACATGCTAGAGTTCATATATTAACACATTGAGCTCGCAAGGGGCAAGGTGAGACAAATATTGGAGGCATTCATCGGCCACCTCACGAGATTACTCGTTTCCGCATTGGCATAGCTTTGATGGTGTATGATATCATTGGTTTCTTTTCATGAATGAGCCCGCAAGGGGCAAGGTGAGACAAATATTGGAGGCATTCATCGGCCACCTCACGAGATTACTCGTTTCCGCATTGGCATAGTTTTGATGGTGTATGATAGCATTGGTTTCTTTTCATGGACGCATCACGAATTATCTCGTGAAAGTAATGAACTTTCCTCACTCCTCACAAGGCAAACGTCTGAAAATAGGGTCCTGTACATTCTGCCAATGGATTCTACGGTATCAATATACTATATATCCTTGTCTTTAGGGACAATATTTAAATTGGCAAAGGGAGATATAAATTGTTCAAAACACGTCTTTTCTTTGGCCATGTTTACTTTTTAGTTAAGAATTTTTAGAATTCATACTAATTTTAGTTAAAAAAGGTGAATTCTTTTGAAATTCTGGAAACTTTTTAAGAAATAGAAAGAGATATGAGTTGGAGTGATGAAAATTAAATTTTTAGCGAAAATATACCTTAGGGGGATACAAATATAGACTCTGCGGACATCGGATTCATCAAGTGTTGCTAAAGATAACAGTGATATTGAAGGTATATAATTTTCAATAAATATAGTGAAGTATATTTGCTCAAATTTAATTATACACATTGTGCGGATTTCCTTTCTTTAAGTTGTGACGCGAGGCAAAATAATTCTTATTTGAAAAATTGATTATAATAATTATAATAATAATAATTGTTAACAATTAATAATGATAATTATTTAACGTAAATTGCATTTCCGTCTGGGGCATGAAATGACAAATCGAGTTATCTCGTGACGCGTCCGATATTTGCAGTGCACCCTTTCTGTAGACAGCTAATCCTTGGAAAGGTACTGCACGAGTATACTCGTGATGTGGGCTCAATGAGTTAAATTAATACCCCTATGTATATTTGTATTTATTTGTATATGACACTACAGTAGCTGAAGTAGTGTTAAATGATATGTGCATGTGGGTAAAAGAACCACGAATGGAATTTAACCCAAAGAAATGTGGCTACATGTTCATTGATTTCATTTGATTGCCAGGAATCATTTCTTTCCCTGAACATCATACCGGTAAATATTATTGTACACATACAATTATTATTAACATTGTTCCCGTAACCTAAATAAAATAATATCTTTTACCGAATAAAAATAATAAATGGTTTACTATTCATTTTCAAGTTTTGCCTTCTCTCCCATCAAAGGATCTTCTTGCACTGTCTTCTTGTCTTGATCTTCTTGTCTTTTCCTTTTTGCTTGATAACTGCTACTGCCTCGATTCCAAGGTTGTTCGGTTGCATCTCCATAAATTGTATAAAAAACAGCACCGATGACGTAAATTGCAGCCGCAATAAAGAAAACATACTGCCAGTTCTGCAGAGAAGGCTGAAAGACATTTACAAACCATAATTACAAAACCACGCAATTATGATCAACAAAAGGACCGCTTTATAAATTGTATACCCACTTACATTTTTGCCTATCAAAACTCCTGCAATATACGGAGTAAAAAACCCGCTGAAGTTTGCCACCGTGTTGCAAATTCCAAACAAAATTCCGGCGTGATTAGGAGATAAGTCAACATGATTTACGATAAAGCCTCCGTAAACAGCTCCTTCGATTCCAATGGCTAAAGTGAGCAGGGTTACAGTTGTAGTACTGCTACATCCAGAGTAAGATGATCCTATCAGAGCCAACGCAGATCCTATGTGGGCTGTTAAAAACACAAGACTGATGTCAAAAGGAATTACCCAACATCTATTTACGGGTAATATTTCCTTAATTTCCTTACCCATAGCAGAAAATATTTTACGGACAATAACAGTGCGAAGAAGTTTATTTCCAATTATAAAGTCTGCAACTTGAGACAGAGAAATTGAAACAACCCACATAAGTATATGAGGCATTGCGGATACCCAGCTATTCTGTTAAATTAACAAATAGACACATATTTAGAAACAATCATAATATTAATATCACAAGTAATGGACTTGGATTCTGATTCTGACTGTGCACACCGAAAGCAATTTAAAAATAAAGGTCAAAATTATCTGTGCTCTGTACTAATCTATTTAAAGTTGAAATAAAACAACTCTTTAGATGTACCAGGTTTAAGTACTTTCACATACACAAATATTTTGTAGATATTAAACATCATTTCATGTCTTCTAAACCGACCATTCAGCACACAGAGAGTCTGAATATTCAATAATTAACTATTAGACTGTAATATTCTGTAATCTATTTTGGAACCTTTTTGATGTCGAAGTGCAGTACTGAATTTAAGTAGGTTGGCATTTGTGTCAGCAACTGTTAAAATTAATTAAAATAATTAAAATAAATTAAACATCCTTAAATAGCAAAATGGAATTGTTTATGCAAGCATTACTCACAGTGTACAATCCCCACGCATGTCCAAAACTGATAACCATGATTGCGTATACGGGCATGGACGTAAAAATACTTTTCCATGGAGTAGGGACTTTTATCTAAAGAAATAATAATTTTAGTTTACTTATTGCTAATGCTAAATACTTATCATCTAAAAGTTTATGATAATGATGCAACAAAAACAAAATGTTTGTTGCTATCACCTTGGAAGTTTGTCCTCCTAAAGACTTCTCGATATAATTCAACTCATCCATGCTTATCTTGGGATGATCAGCGGGTTTGTCGTACACAAGAAAACACCAGAAAATGAACCAAAGCACACTACACCACCAAAAATAAAAAATTAATTAAAAAATACAGTTTACAAAATTAAATAAATAAAATTGAATAAAATGAAAAATAAATCACGTCAAGGCTCCAGTCACATAAAAGAGAGATGGCCAACCGCCCATTACTTCTCCATCAATTAAGTATCCACCCATTACAAGGGTGGCAGCCGTTCCAAATTGAGCTCCTAAAATATTTGTTTTAGTAACGAATAACTTATAACTTAAAAAGTTCAAAATTGTATTTAAGGATTTAAAGACTTTTGAATCATAAATCAAGTTAGAAAATAAAAATAATATGAATTTTACCCGCGTAAATAACGCTGCCTATTTTACTCCGTTCATCTGGGGGACTCCACGATGAAATAAGCGTGTGCATAGCCGGAAACCCGACTCCCTGCAAAATATTTTTATTTAGACACTCGTCAAGGGCATAATACCCGCGTAAATAACACTGCCTATTTTACTCCGTTCATCTGGGGGACTCCACGATGAAATAAGCGTGTGCATAGCCGGAAACCCGACTCCCTGCAAAATATTTTTATTTAGACACTCGTCAAGGGCATATTTTTGCTCAATTCTCATTTCAATTGTTTTGCTAATTTTGCAGAAAAATTGTCCTTACCTCTCCAAGACCTTGGACAATTCTGACGAATATCAGAAGAGATTTATGAGTTCTTGCAGCCCACGGAGTCAGGAGAGTGAAAACGGCCGTGACAAGTAATCCTATCCCCAAAGGCCAATTTTCCTCCATATCTGTGAGCTAGTATACCTCCAGGAAGCTGCATAACAATGTAGCCCCAAAAGAAGGCACCCAAAATAAGACCTTGTTCTGCGCCATCCCTGTAAAAATTAAATTAATGGTAATGGATGACTGTGATCACTGATCAGTAATTGTACTAAAAGAAAACCCACCAGTCGAATTCCCCTTGAGAAGATAATAAGTTTTGATTTTCGAGATTCGTCGAATCAATTTTTGCTAATTTCAAATGCGGACATGCGTCGGTAACAACATTAGTAAGATTTCCCAATGCGTCCACATCGCTTCCGTTTTGAATTGCTCTATTTCTATTTACCATTGCAACAATGGCCAGGGACAAATTGAATCTCATAGCATATGACATTGCAAATGACCAGAAACCCATTAGGGCAAACGTATAACGACTTCCCCATCCTAGAATACATTTTATTATTAAATTTGACCATCAAAACACATCCAAAGAAAAACAAAATATCAAATACTTAATTTCGTACCCGATGGTTTTCTGACAGTTTTCTCAGCTTCTGGCTTTTCTGGTTCCATTTTTGTCTTATTATTTTAAACTAAAAGTATCACACTTACTGAGTTAAATCGACTGATTGTATTTTGACTTTGAATTAACTATTACTGTTTATTTTCTAATTTATCGCATCTCAATTCAGCGCAACACAAATCTACTATGGATTCCGAAACTGAGTTAATAAAAATATGATATAACTTTTCCTTGCCTTTGTTTATAATAATTTAATGAATTGAATGGTAAAGAATTGTGCTTAACATTAAAAGTTAAATGAACATGCACAGAAATGCTGACCAGGTTATTTAATTACATTACATTACTACTCCAGAAACTGCTTACTCCACCGTTTTTTGCTGATGATAATATCATTATCTGTTATGTTAAACTGTGAAGTGTAATGCCGATTATATTTCATGGAGCATAACAGGTATATTAGTAGTTTAATAGCTTTCTATGGCCCACTTGTATTAAGTACACGCAGTACCTATACCTTAATTAACAATTACAATGGCTTTTCGCTATCAAAATAATTAGAATTTGGTAAAGTACAACTTGACCTGGACTTCCTTTAATCTGCATGAAACTGATAAACCCGTTTATTCATTCATGCTATGGATGTCTGTACATCAAAAGATAATTTAATTTATTTCTCGTACAAGTACAAGCCCAGCATACTCGTGAACAATGACACAATTGTCACTACATTGTCCACACGCTATCATCAGTGTGAATAAGTAGCCATTTAAGGTAAAATACATTTGTACTGTCCGTAGTAGATGGCATTTTATTTTTTTGGACAAAAAATAATTGCAATAATCTAAGGATAATACTCACAATTAACAAGAATTACTATTTGTCAGGCAATGCGATTATTCTGAGCTGTATAAATAAGCCATAATTTCAACAATGTTCAATTCAACCTTTC
>JABASH010006446.1:0-10613 GCA_019776445.1 Tomocerus maximus
TTTGGTTTTATATGTGGTATGTATTTGTAGTATTGAGTGGGTAAATGATAAATGTAATATTATGTTTGTAACAAAATTACTCAACTACCCAATCCATGCCGTATTAAATGCCAGGTGATTGTTCGATAGCTCTGAAATAATAATATTCGTTATTGAAATACAAACAGGTAGGTCAATTTCAATCTTGTGCATTACTTTTATAGTTACTATTAGAGTATTAAGGTCTATTGATACTCTTCTGACTCGTAGATCGCATATTGTGGATTCTTTATAAAAGTGACACTAAAAAACAGAAAATTAAAAGTGATGTAAAAAAGTAGAGAAGTGATACAGAAAATAGATTATCAGCAAACTCATTCGAAATACCTGTAATTTCAAATGCATAAAAATATGACTACAAAGTTTGATTTCTTTTCGCCCCCATGCAAAAATTGACGTGATACAGACCGGATAAGGCATTTCCATAAAGTAATTTTAGATACTAATGTAATAGATGTACTTTTAGCATATATAAAAAGATTTTATCGTTAACTGGTATATCACTGAAGGCGTACTAATATGTTGGTCAGTGTCATTAGCGGACTTTTGTAGAAATGTACACAAAACTTTATTCATATAAAATTTAATAGACATTCACTCACGTATTTATAATCTAGTGGGTAGGTATGTATTAATTAGTTAACATTATGCAGAATGCAAGATCACACAGCATACAACAAAATTAACATTAATATGAGATGTATTTGAACTCTAAACATTCAAATGAAGCGTACAAGAAAGAATTCAGGAATTGCAGAATAAAAAAAATAATGCAAAAGTGATTATTTTACATTGAAAAGTGAAGTATCGGTGTAACAAACTTTGATATAAATCATATTCCGTAAGAATATTTTGAGTAACATACCATATTATACATTTATTAACGTATTTGATACGATTTGTAGATTATTAAGTATTAGCAATAGTAACTGATTTGGCAATGAAAGTGTCGACATTCTGAAAATTGTGGTATTATACTTATTGCAGCACATTGACATGAGAGTTATTAATTGTGTGGTTGTATTTAACGTAAAGGTACTATTGTAAGTGGGATATTTCATAAAACAGAAGCACATAATATTTATGGACATATTTGGGGTAAACAATATTTACAATACAATTATTATGATAATTACATGATGAACTGTTAAACTTTATTACAATCAATTTTTAATATGCAAAATGTACTATATGTTTTCACTTTTATTTAACTATTGTAGTTCAACAGGAGGAGAGGAGATATGTTGTATCAAAGATGGTACTTGAAGAAATTTTTTGGGTGGTCGTCTTTAGCATTTGATTATCTGTAAAAAAAAGTTCAAATAAGTATCATTACATTTAGCGAAGTGTGCGAGATTTACATAAGGAAAACAAAGAAACATACCGAAATGCTATTTGGATGAAGAATTATCGAAGCTTAATGTTAATTACAAGTCTTTTAAACTATTGTAGTTCAACAGGAGGAGAGGAGATATGTTATATCAAAGATGGTACTTGAAGAAATTTTTTGGGTGGTCGTCTTTAGCATTTGATTATCTGTAAAAAAAAGGTTCAAATAAGTATCATTACATTTAGCGAAGTGTGCGAAAATATGATTTATATAAGGAAAACAAAGAAACATACCGAAATGCTATTTGGATGAAGAATTATCGAAGCTTAAGGTTAATTACAAGTCTTTTTTCGGTTGCTGCGTTGCTGAAAGTTTCCAGCGATTTTTTCCTTCTCTACTATTTGATTTTCTTCGTGCTTTACCGCCTCCTTCTATGAAACTTGACAAAAATTTGATGAGTTGAGGACTAGTCAACATTTCTTGAAGGTGATTTCTAGCAGTAACAACTTCAGTGGGAGGATTGTTAACATATAAAAATACGACAAGACAAAGTAAACCCAAAGATGTGACAATCAAAAAGGCAGCCCAAGTTAAGATTTTGTATTCTTTGTAGAAAATTTCAAAAGTGTCCATAATTCCAACTTTTTTATTCGTATGGAGCCCTGATTCACTTGCAGAATGCTCTAACCCGTAAGTGGTTGGTGAAGAAAATACAGTAACTGGTAATGTTGGAATGGATGGTCCACTTGGATTTGTTAGTTGGATATTATTATTGTTTTGCTGTTGATTATCATTTTCTAAGCTGTTATCCCCACCACTTGGGTTGAGATTAGAATCTCCTGTTTGTATTTCTTGAGTAGGTTTGGTGCTTAACCCCGTAGCAAAGTTATTTCCATAATAATGACTTCCAAGATTGTTTCGGTGATGATGAAGATGGGGAGGTCCTTGTCCAGGGTGGTGATGCATAAACGGACGCATATGTGGGGGTTGGTGAGGAGATGGAAAAGCCGACATTGGAATTGCAATTGGTAAAGGTAGGTGAGGGAGTGGAGGGTAATTAGGAGAGGGTGGCCGACTTCCATAGGAATTGCCATGATTTTCATATTGATTTTCAGCCGCAGCAGTAAATTTATGGTAACTACTATCATAATAACTCTGAAGATTTGGCCTCAATTTGCTAATTGGCTTCGGAGGAAAACGGTGTACCGGCTGTGAAGGTTGAAAACTGAGTCCTGTGTGGTGGTAATTATTCGAGGGAAAATGAAGACTCGGCTTGAGTTGATACTGTTGGTGGTGATTATTGGAGTTTTGATCATTTCTTAGCGGTTCATCATTGTTAATATTACTGTTACCATTTGTGGCTTCAGAGTAATGGAATTCTTCACCGGGATTTTGTTTCTTTGCATAGGAATACCCAGCTGGAATATTAACTTGAGTTCCACTATCTCCTCCGTTTTCATTACCATCAACAGTTACTTCTGCCCCGCCGCTTTCTTCTGCAATATTGTCTACATCAGTATCATGAAAATTGTCAAAAAAGTTAGATCTCAACCGTTTTGAATCTGAGCCATTGGGAATGTTACCGGAACTTGGTGAGAATCCTCCATTGTGATTGCTCAGGTAATTTTCAGTTGTTGTAATTGGTTTTCTTTTACTTTTTGACTTCCGAAGTTCATTATACTCTTCAAATGTGATTTTCCCAACAGGCGGGTCACCGGTTTGTCCTGAATTAGCTCGTCCTTCTGGAAAAGGGCCGGAATTCGGTTGTGTAATATCTTCAGTATTTACAGATGGGAGTACAGCGGAAGATTCGTCTTTAATCGGAGAAGGAGTAGAAGAAGTCGTTGTTCTCATTTCAGTCTCCAAAACCAATAAAGGATGCAAAGTGGGTTTCGATGTCGTACTTGTGATAACAATGGGATTTGGCAGTGGAAAAGCAAACGGACCATCGTCATCTTGTCTCGTTCTTTTCCGACTTTTCTTTCTAGTTTTCGCCCTCTCAGTTTGCAATTGTGTTGCGGGAAGATTATCAGTATTCGAACTACTTCGGTCAATACTTGATTCAGTTGAAGTTAAGCTCTGAAAATTGTTAACAAAATTGAAAAATGGATCATGACTTAATCTCTTATTGGTAATAGTGACAGGATCTGTTGTCGTTGTCGATTCTTCTGCTCGTAGTAGTGCAGCTCTCGAAGTGGTCGAAGCAGTTGGTATTGTCTTTGTTGCATACATGTAGCTGGGACGAAAAGCATTTTCCTGAACACTCAATCTTGTGTAGAAGGGTTGGGTTTGGGTAAAGGAGGTTAGTGGGGAGTTTGCATTGTTAGAACTGTTATTATTAGCATAATTGCTATTTTTATTACTACTTTTAATTTTATATTCCGAACTGTCTTTCGGAGCTGCATCTTTCAGGGCGGAATATGAATGTGAAATTCTTATGGGCACTGGGTCTGCTAATGCTGTGGCTGTACAACTTGGCAATATAAAGCTGCTGCTTATAATTATTGTAGCTAAACTCATGAGCACTATCACATAATATCTTGTCAGAGGATAGTAATGTATCCTATCACTTATTATTTCGTCTCTACGAACAATTTCTTCGTTTTCACGTACTATTGAATTGTTATTGTTGTCAGTCAAAGCCAAACTTTGAACTGGGATGGACGATGAACTGGAGCAAGGTGGACTTCGGCCCCTTTTATTCCTACGTGCTAAATTCCCTATGAAAAAGTGGTAAAGCAGTCTTTTCTTTGATGAGGATTGTGTTGATTGTGTCATGGTTAGATTCTTAAACGCTTTCCTTTGGTTCGTTTCGATTTTATCCTAAATATCTTTAAATCCCTTCCAGCTTTTCCTCCGTTTTGGTATGATCTTTTGGCTTGAGTTCCTCAGCAATATTTTCTCTTATCTGCAAATAATAACAAAATGATTCAATTTAAGTGTGCATTTAATTATAAAATGCAACAGTACATCATTATATATTCGGTATATCCACATCTCTTATATCACAATAGCAGGAAGTAACCTCTGAAAAATATTTTGTCGCACCAATTCTGTGTTTGTATAGTTAATGCACATTCACACTCGACTCTAATTGTAAGTTTTGAGTAAGCATTGCCAATGATGAAAGAGATACCTACAGACAAGTGTGTTCAGTAATAATTTGTCTCTAATTGTTTTAAATATAACGTTATTCTAAACTTTAGATTCTCAAAAACTGTGTAAAATCAATGGGAAAAAACTGTTGTCGAGCTCAGTTAGTGTTTAGTGCAGAAGAAACGGGTTTCTTGTGTACAAACACTATTATTGTCGTGCCATTTCGTGAAATGAACGCCCACGATTCTCAATCGTCTACTATACCCAAGATATTTCTAACAACTGCTATAATATCGTTAACACATCGTAAGTCCTGTAATATTTTTATTTACAATTTTTCACCTGATATGATATTAATGTGCTTTTCTATTTACATCTACCTATTATATCCACTTATCGTGATTAGATATAACATTGGTCGGCTTACTTATTGTTATCATCTCGTAAGTAAGATGCGTGATAAGCAGTCGAGTGTGAATGATGGCCATTGTTTTTCACAACAGTTTGGTTTTCTTTTCAGGATTGTAGTTAACTGCACACGGTAATTTTACGTTTTCTCACTTTACGGAGTCTTTAACAGAAATAATTTCATTGTCTCCATTGAGAATATCACCGCGAGTGTCTGGATTGGGTGAGCAATGCACTCTCCCTGGTAAACTGCTGAATTCAAGCTATGATGATGTAATACCAACAATACTACCGATACAATAATCTTCCCAGCGATAATCAACGAACAAAAGTAAATGGATTAACGCTTCTGTCCTTGTATGTCTGTTCCTTTCTTTATGACTTTTGTGTTCATTAGCCGTAGCAAGTGGTTAACGGAATATTTTTATCATCTCAGTTACGTCTTATGTACACATGATCTCATAAAAAATTACCGAAGAAAACCATTCAAATGTCACTGTCTGCATTATATTTTATTCATATTTTTGTCTCTACCTCTAGAACACTGCCAATGCATCCTGTACCATATATCTCATTCCAAATAAAAAGTTGTAAACAAAAATTCACTTAAGAAATCAACTTTTAATCCTGAGTACCATAATAAGTCTTATTGAAAGATAAACATTTAATTGGATATTTGAAAATAATTGTAGCACCAGATTAGAAGATGTTATGCTTGTAATTGCGTGTGTGTGATACGGCCTAGATATTAGCAAATAGCTAATCAGTACCAGTAGGTACTGGTGAAGATAATCTTGGGAAAATAGAATATATCTACCTAAACAATTAAGACAGCCATAAATTAGAAAAGCAAACTATATCGATTGTTTACAAATTACAGATTGTTGTGGATAGTGAATTACAAGCAACCCCATTGTAACTATCTACCTCCACTCTTCTATTGGGATGTATTATCTTAATGTGATATTTTTGATAAAGATCAGTAAACCATAGAACACAAATCCCTGCATTATCACTGCATTGTAAATAAAAACCTGTTCATTTTCCCTCTGCTCTAATACACAAATCTTTATTTGCAGATTAAACAAACATCAAGTGTCTTGTCCTCTCGGATTTCTTCGTCTGTATCTCTGTTTAGAAATGTAATGCAACAATGCAATTCTATTTCTAGTGAATGATTGAATATACTAATAATTAACTATGATATGATAATACTCAGTTGTCAGTGATGAATGATGGGATCCTTCCCTTGCACTTGCAGTAGCGATTCATTCACTGCATTCCTATCTTCTAAAAACAAGTTTTTTATAAGAGTACTAAATCAAAAGCATGATATCTACAATTGCGTCTAGAGTATTGTTACACATGTACGAATGACCTGCCAAGTGACAACTTCCAGACAACTCTAGCTAACACGAGATAAGCAAATAAAATTATAGTGCACCTCATAAATTGTTGCAGTCATTAGTGTAAACACCACCAAATGGAAGATCAGATTCTAAATCTTCTTTAGTTTTCTGAGGATTGAATGAGACAGTAAAATTAACCCAAATGTTACTAAATGAATGCATATTTTCCTGTCAGATTCATATTTGCCCTAATTTTCCTTTTTTTAATTCTAACTGCGTACTTGCACTATTAGTCTGGTTAAGCACTTCTTTTGTTCTCCTTGTTACTTTCGTGTTCCGAATTTAGTCTCAAAAACTCTCACAATCAGTTTCTACACCCTATGTTACAACGACAGTTACATATGTACATCCCTGTAAAGCATGTGGTAAGTTTTTAAACTAAGGTACCTATCCAGCTACTTTTTACAATTAATCACCAAGCATCAGTCCGTACAAGCACTGTAAAAAGTTTATTGACTCAATTTTTGTTGTTCTTGGCTATGTTTACATTAAACGCATAAAATAGGTTTACAAGTAAAAATCTCCAATGTATTACACAGGTAGCCCCAATTATGAAATTGTAATTTTATTAGTACAGAAAACAATAAAAATAGAAAACAACTCGTCGAATAAAATTATAACATCCTTATACAGGCTGTTTAGTACTTTGAGATACTTCTCTCTGAATTTGCAAGTGATAAAAGTGAGTTATGGATTAAATGGATTTACTTAGAGGATGATGCCCTCGTTTCATTGCAATGAAAGCCAAACACCACTTACACATACACATAACTATTCAATTGAGTTTTATTAGCCCATTTGAATGTAGGTATACGTCATAAACACTAATAAACGTGTATTTCTATTAATGAAATCTTTAGTTAATTATAAACACAATAAACAACACAGTGGAAATAATTCTTCACTTCTGGCTGACATGGTCCATTTACATAAAGCAGTAAATCGTAAGGATTGTAAAAATGTAAAATAATATATGTAAGTAGTGTCTGTAGTATCATTTATGATTAATTTCTAGATAAAATTGTACTTTGATCTAATTCTTTAAATACATCGATATTTGTACTTGCCCATTTATTGTTCGTGTCTTACAATAGCGGTTTGATGCTAAGTCATAAAAATGTAAGTTATGCGGTATAGTTAGGAAAAAGAACACCAAAAAAGATTATGAATTCAATTGTAACTGTAAGTAGAGGTATTTTGTGAGACAAGTGTCATTTTACATGTGATTATCGGTTTACATGAGCAGTTACGTTACAATAGGAATTTAGGAATTACATTTGTGTATTGATGAATTGACGTGGTGGCATAGTTTTTTGAGCGCGTATTGAAATGACACACATTTCACATTAGTGTTTAGAAGTGTCGACAACTGTGTCTACAGGTAAGCCCCATAAATTAAGTAAAACCAGGATAGTAATAATAGTAGTTAGAATATCGTAAAGGATGTGCATATGTAGTCATGTCTTTTAGTGGTGCACTTAAAAAAGAACAAACAAAGCGAAATAAAAAGTAGAATTCTTCCTCTATTTCTAGAGTGGTTTTGTGTAATGGATACTGCTGTGCATCACATAATAACAATTGACATTGGATTGAGGAAAAGTATGCATAGCTATGTAGGTATGTAAGATACGGAATTAACAACGCGTCAAATATAGGTAAGACATGTCAGTCAGTGAGCGCAAGTAAGTTGGATTATGCATTGGATTACATTATAGTACTAGACATCCTATATAGAAAAGACAGGAGCAATTACGAATGTCATGCAATCAATTTCTAAGTCTTTTACTATGTAAGTAGCGAGTGACAGGAAGCGTGTTATCCTATACTTAACAGCATACAATCCGATTATGAGATTCTGCATTGAGTTCTTTGCGGAACGAAGGATGCGCTACACTAGCTTAACAAAGCCATGTAAATCTTAAGGAAAAAAATCTCCTTGATTTGGTTGTCAACGTCAGATAGGTAAAAAGAGCTTTTTTTCTTTCTTTTCATCCACTACAGATAGTTCATGTCTTACTTTATCTAGTATGAATGACAGTGCTATATAAATGAGAGATCGACACATTGCAATGAATTATTGCTCAATTTACATATTTGACACATTGGATAATACTGTATCGCAGTTGAATGGAATCGAGCGTCAAAAATTGGGGAACATTATCGATGCAGTAATTTCTGAGAGGAAGAAAAAGGTAAAAATCCCACACAAGAGAAACAATTGTAACGAGTGAATGGCCAGACTAAATAGCGTGTGTGTTGTTCTGTTTATGTGTGTTTTGTATGTAAATGTCTACGATTACGACGTGTTGTATTACTTTGATGAATTTTTGTGGTGGTTTTCTTGGAGTTTATTATAGCATGTCGTCATTAAAGATATGGAACTGTGAGCAATTCTATAAAATTGTAAATCGATGCTAAAGCGTATAGAAAAGATTTTCTATGAGACTGATACATAAGATTGATGGATTCGTATTTAGATTACATTTTATATGGTTTAAGGTAAATTCCTATGGAAAGACATTGAGTTTCCTCTTTCTTGGTTAGTAGGTTATAATGGGAAATTCTCAAGTTCAAGAAGGAAGAAAAACATTGTCTCTAGGTTAGTTAAAGGAGTAAGAACGATATTCTTCAACAGAGCACAACAGAAACACTCGTTTCAGTAGGGAAAACAAATGCGAAGTATAAAACACTACTTATCTCATAAAATCATGTGTCTGTTCTGACTACATTCATATTCCAAGTGCATTACAGCCCTATATATGAATTCCTAATACCCCTACTTACAATATCTATGTACAACTGCTAAGTTGTATGTGCATGTACTGTGTATCTAGTTGAAGTTGATATATATTTGTGTGGCTGCTTTGGCTCAGCTATGCATTGCTTTGTGTGGTACTACATACTACAGAACACACCTGATGAGAAAAAGTGTTACGAATTTTTTCTTTCTTTCTGACTGAGTGACTGATTAGAAGTATCTGATCCTTCACAGCTAATGGTAAAACACTACGATTCATTTGCTTTACTCTTACAAACAGAGGGTGTAGTTGAACATGGTAAAATTATCTTTCCATTAGAGTACCATAAGTACCTGCTTACACGTAAGTTTACATCCTTTGACATAATTATATGGAAATTCTAGTCACTATTAGATTAGATGTCAGGAAATTCATTACGAGATTTCCATGTCATCTCACATACTTACGTGCTAAATACATTCCATGTGAATCCCTCTTTTCCTAACTTATCCTTTGCAGGTTTCATTTTTATAAAGACAGATACAGCAATGATTTAGTGTGCAAATTACGCACACAGCAAGATATAGCTGGCGACACCGATTTAAAAATTTTAATTTGTTTAAAAATAACATGATCCTTTTCTTAATAGATTCGTCAATGATTTCTAAAGTCAACTGAATATCATTTTAAGCCCAAGACAGAGTTTTGGGAAATTCTCGTCTGTATTGTCCTTATTCCTGCAGTTGAGTCTCTTTATCCTAAGATTTTACTAACCGAATGTCAGATTATACTCTGGGACAGGTATCATTCAAAGGCTTCATCACTTTTTTACAACACTTCAATCTAATCTTATTTATTGAATATTAATGATGATTCCGGAAAATTAGCAAATGAATTATATTTCTGTCATGTACACAATGATACATACGTAGTAATTCTCACGACAAAATGAGATGATGTTCTTTATTATAATGTAGTACACTGGAGTAGAAGAAGTAAGAACTGCAATCATTACGGATAGAACAATAAATTGTTAACTGTTCACTTAAAAACGCAATGGAGCAAGTAAAAATACAAAACTGTTTTAAATGTACTTTAAACTGTTACTAAATGTGGTTTATTTGGATTGTTGTCAAGTTGTCATATACTTGTATATCATGTACTCATCAAATCGGACATAAGATGACGTAAATCACATAAAAGTACGGTTTTGGGTTTAGCATCATGGTCACAAATGATTAATTCAATTGAATCATTTTGGTTTGCACAGATGTAACTATTGAGATCATCCACCACTAATAATACATTTTGTGCAAGAAAACATATGACCAACTTTATTTCCATTTCACCACCACCAGAGTCGCCAGATTTCGAGAATTATGCTGCTGCAACCAAGAAGGATACTTATGCATTTTTATTCTTTTTCAGTATGTAAATGGTTATAACTCTACAATGAGCTTTGTAAAATAAGAAAAGCTGCATGTGAGTAAGATATTCATTCGATCATTTATTCCTAAACCATCTTTTTAGATAATTGAACTAAACCTGGTGACATTTTTGAAGAGAGATCTTCATTCGTTTTCAAAGTTGTTT
>JABASH010006447.1:0-10612 GCA_019776445.1 Tomocerus maximus
ATATGTATGTAGATACAAGCATAAACATGGAACACCAGCACAGTGTGCTAGAGAGAGGTGTTGAGTGTTGAAATATGTAAAACTACAGAGCGAATGCATACCAACACGAATTTATTGGTCACATAATATTATATCGTACTAAACATTGGCACAAATAGATACTGATACTTAGGTATACAAATACTACATAGTGTATGATATCAGATATTGAGATAGAAAAAAATTAATGTGACTACTAATAAGCAAACTCAATAAAGACAGCTAATTTGCAAAACTTTGGATTACATAAAAATACAAAATTTTATTGGCAAATCTCTAATATTTTTATGTAGTGCGTAATTAATTATGGATGTCAATAGATTGCACTAATACCTATAAATGAACATATTGATGGATATAATACGTAGTACGTACCATAAAGCATTACTAATTATTCTTAATGTGTAACAATTCAGGGAGCATTATTGTTTGTTTTATTACTGAAGCATCACTGGCAGTAAAACTTTCCCTATCCCAAAAACACTTCCAATTTTAATATGGACAGATTTGTTTTGTTAACGTAAACAACCTAGATACCTTCTCTCGCATCCAAAATAAATTTTCACCTTCGTTCACCCTACCTATATGTATAGGTACATATTATAGGAATAGTAAAAGTTAATAATCATAAGTAATTACATTACAGGACATTAAGCAAAGCAAAAGTTATTTTCTCACTCAAATGAGACTACACCCCAACCAAACCATGAATATGAAAATGCCGTTGCCTTTCCTATATAATTTAACGCTCATTATTTTCGATCATAAGAAGTGGGAAGGCATTGAAACACTTCCATTAAAATTTAACACGATTTAACCATAATTTTATAGCTAAATGAAACATGTTAATATGGAATTCTTGCATTAGTACACAATAAGATAAGTCCGAAGGGGGATGAAGTAAAGTAAATAATGGTTCTCCACTCGTTAGTTACAATTTACAATTCAGCGTTATGTATATAGATATGAAGCACAAATCTTCCAATCGGACATTATTCAGCTTATTCAGTTTGGTTCTCATCTCACTGCATCCGCAACAGTGCACTGCACACAACTAACGTCTTTCCATACCTTCCTCTTTCACCCATAGAAATTACATAGTTTGAAAGATTTGTATCAGATAGAAACGCAGCTACAGAATAGTAAACTAACAGTTTTAAGTAAAACCAGAAATTTTAACTCGTTACGTTACATTTATTAACGAATCTCCAAAGCCTTATACATTCTCATAATATGTGGCTATAACATATTACTTATCGTATAGGTATACTTGTAAAATACCCAACTACGAATAATATTTCAGATATAGTCTTTAATCTGAATTTAGCATCTATATCTTTGATATCCTTTCTTTACTCGTCTATCATTTGACGCAAAGGAAAGCAATCTGGTTCTTTGGTTCATGGTTTACCAAATGAGACCCATTAATGTACTCGGCTCATCAGTAAGTGCATGTTTGTGTGTTCTCTGAAATTCTATACTGTAATTGCGAGTAATCAGTTCATGAACACTCACATATGTTTTGATTTCATTACACGAAAGGCATACTTAATTGCTGTGCCATATGGAGCAGCAGCGGAGCAAATCTCAAATCTTTAATGGACAATTGCTATTTCATTTGTAATACTTCTCCCTGTAATAAGCTTTTTACAATATTTGCAGGCTCCCACCAACAATAAGACCGAATTGTACTACATAAGCTTGACACTTCATGAAGAGACTTTAAAACTCTCACACATGTAATCAGTCACCCATCTGCTCTCTTTATGTACAACAAACAACTGTAATTTCATTCAGTTCTGACACTGACTGGTTGACTGCGTGACACACAGAATAGACAGGACAGCATGTAAACACACATTTCTAACACAAATAATAATAAATCTGTCCTAATGAGACAGCCCCTGTAGAAAGAAAATCCAACAACCATTAAGAGAAACTCAAAAATGTGATAAGAGACAATACATATATATAATCACAATCTTAATCATGGACAAGGATGATAAGTGTAGTGTACGGAGTTAACAGTATAATTTAATGTGTGTGAAAAGCAGAAAGGAAAACGAAACCACTGTTTTATAATGCAAGATATTAATATTAAGATTATGTGCACCATTACCATACAACCAGACCGGAAAATTGACGAAAACACAAAGCACCCTTAGTAGAAATTACCACATGTTACTAATTGCTATAATAGGTATCGTTTGACAGTAAGCGAAAACATCAAAACGGAATTTCTGCAAACCTCGTATTGAATGCCTTACACAACTTTGATATCTACTTTGATATCTGGTCTGGTACATGAGTTTTCAATTCAATACTTATTAGAACTAGAAAAATATTTCATCAGTTTGGCAAGCACTGGATGAATATTGGCACGGCAGGTTGGAGTAATGGAAGTATGGAAGAAGGAATAAAAATTAGATTTTATTTAAATTAAAACATCTAACATTCTACACTTAGGTACTTAGAATCATATAGGAGCTCCATCTTAAATGCACCGTTTCTCTAAGCGTTAGAGATAGAAACCTGAAATTGAGATATATCCATACTCCGTATACATAAAATAGCTAGCAAACCAACACATTATTTTATGCGCCACAAACAACTGTTAATAAGATATCTTTCTAACTCAAAGTGGTAATAAATCACTTTGGCTGAATCATTTAGCTTACCAGTACATTTATCATTATTCGTTACGGTCAAATTAGATAAAAAATGTCAACTACTAACTACTATGATTCCAATTCGTATAAAAATTCAAATGTATATAGTAGTTATGCGCACATATGGTATGGCATAAATTAATAAATATCTACACTGCCTATAGTGTTAAGTTACCCATAAAATTTTATACTAATACCAAGTACTACACTTAATGTCACCTTCTTCCTGTCCTAAACACCTGTAGCCTGTATCTGTCTGTAGAATACCAACCTATACTATAAGTACTAGTAATAACAAACCGATATAATAATGTATGAATTACATCAAAACTAATAAATACGATTTTATTTATTTCCAGATGTGCTTTTCAACCCCTTCTACAGCGGTAAATTGAGAAAAGCTACTCTGAAATTGATCTATAGGGCCAAAAAGAAGAAGAATCGTTGACGACTTCTGATTTCTACTCTATTTCTAGTTGTACGAGTGCACACCTAGCGTGAATATTAGCCCTTTTGGCTAGTCATTCCATAGAAATAAACTGCTTACATTAAAATGCTGCACATATTTGGAAAACGGAGTCATCGACTATTTCATACAAAAATGAGAATCGCAAGAAAAAATTCGCAAACCTTCCTGTATTTGTTCACTATATCTTTGTGTGCACATTTATTTGTTGGCGTTTACGGAGCGGAAGAAGACTGCCCATGGTATCAAGATGCACGAATTTCAGACTCAATCAAGTCTCGTTGCATCTGTGCTCGTAACCCTTCGTCTAATAACCAGCTAAGTGTTCAGTGCCATGAAGTTGACGGACAGCAATTAATTTCCATTCTATTAGCAAGTCGTGCCGGGTCCAAGGACCCTTTAGAATTGCTGTATCTTAATGGGAGCCAAGTCACAGATGCCAATGGACAGTTACCTGCCCGTTTATTTCGAGAACTTAAACTAGTACGTACTTTTTGATAACACACTCTATATTATATCAACAAACATGAATCTGCATAGTACTGATCATAATCTGCATAGTACAGTACTGAATTCTTGCAGAGTGGAGGGAGTACTTTTTAGTACATGTTTGATTTTAAAATGACGTTCACGTGCTAATTGTGTGCATATTAATTCTATTAGTACTTACAGTATGCTATAATAATAATATTGCTACATAGATTCTATAATATTGAATGCAATTACTCATTTCATTACTACTATTCCCTACCGTTTTGGCCTTTCAGATCAGCTTACAACTTTCTGGGTGTAGTATAAAATCCCTGCACCCTGACGCCTTCCGTGGACAAGAAAACCATTTGAAACACTTAAGCCTGTCACAAAATCAACTGACAGAAGTTCCAACACCAGCCTTGGAGCGCCTTAGTCACTTAACTCTTCTCGAACTGAGTTACAATAAAATATCGGATATCGAATCTGGTGCATTTGAAAATCTAACCAAATTGAGTACATTGAAACTTAACGATAATAACCTTGAATTGGATTCACATTGTTTCAAAGGACTTGAAAATTCACTCCGAAATCTTAACTTAAAAGGTGACATTATCATTTTACTGATCTCTTTTATTCCTTTAATGTACTAAGTTATTATGCCGGTAGTAGGTACTACAAATAAAGTCATGTAGATATTCTAATTTCTAATGCCCGATTTTGACATTGGATTTGGATAAAAGTATTGTACTTAACGACTACATTGTTTTCCCGTTTACTGTACTACTTAGTACCCCGTTTCCAAAATGTTTTCTAAGGTAAGGTAAGTATCTTCAGTTCAGTATTACCTACTATTTACGTTCCAACATGACTTCGGTACATGCTTCTTCATATGGTTTAATCTTAAGTGTTCGATGAATAATATATGATTTACAATCTCTTATGCAATTATAAACCTTTTCTATATACTATTTTCAGGAACCAGGATAAGCTCTATACCAGAAGCAATATCCAATTTATCAGCATTGGCCTTTTTAGACTTGGCCCAAAACAGACTCAGGGATTTGGATCCGCTTCCATTTGTAAAGCTCCATTCTCTGACGGCACTTAACTTGGAACGGAATCTTTTGCAACGTTTACCTGACTCTGTATTCAGTGGTGTTAACGACACCCTTAGCTCTCTCAGTCTACTAAACAATCTCATCACCAATTTCCCCAAAGAAGCCCTTCACACTCTACGGGAACTACGTGTACGCACACTCCTATTAACAAAATCGATCCTACTACAAAGCAAATCTGCTTTAAATAAATTGTTAATTAAACTAATTATTTGTTCACTGCTTTATAGGTTCTCGACTTGGGATTTAATCTTTTGACGGAAATACCGGAAGATGCCTTTTCTGGATTAACTTCTCTGACTCTCTTAGCACTCGACGGAAATCCACTAGCAACATTGAAGGAAGATTCGTTTGTTCTTCTCAACACAACATTAAGAGGATTAAGTTTGGGTGGTAGATTTTTGAACTGTGATTGTCGGATACGTTGGGTTGCTGATTGGATCCGGGAGTATGACTTACAAGTAACAAGTCGGGAACGAAATCCGCAATTCTGTGGGACTCCTTTATTGATTCGCAACCTTAATTTCTACCAAATAAAACCAGAAGGTCGGCAAAATACTATTTACGCTATACCTTAATTTAATACATTTTCTTTGAAAATGATTTGTCTTACCTAATAAAGTATTTAAAATTCGTATTTAGAATTTACTAAATTCAATTTAGTGAAGTGCTAAGATTGATTATGTATTCTTACATTTTACATTTTGCTTACTTATATTATCAATATTATTTTCCCAGATTTTGTATGTGAGCAAAATGAGACAGCATCGACAGGAAAAGATTATGATGTTCAACTTTCTCCAGAAGATTTAGCTCTGACTGGATTAAGTCGTAAGCTTCCAAAGTCTAGTAAAGAAACTGACGATAGTGGTGCGGGAGAGGAGGATGTCGAAGAACCTATGCCAGAGGAAAATACAAGCTCGGATGTTCGTAAAAATCTTACCATCGCACCACCTAGATTTAGGAAACCTGCAACGGAACCGGGTCTACGAGTGAGGGAACGGGCACGTCTGACTTCATCTTACGAAACAGAAGATGAAGAAGTAGAAGAATCTGCAGAAAACGGTGGTGAAGACAATTCGTCTAATTTTAATCCTGCCGAACATAGCAATGATAATATTAAGCCAGTCACTTACAAACCTTCCACAAGATATTCAACACTGTCCACAAAACCATCAACTACAACAGCGAAGATCCCTGTCACTCGGAAAGCATTGCAGCCAAATAAACCATTCCAAATCACTAGGCCTAAAATTACACCCAAAGTTTTCACGACCACAACTACAAGTACAAGTGTGTCTACTAGTGTCAGCACCATTTCTGGAAACAATTCAACGGAAGCTAGCAGGACGTATATTTCTAACAGACCAATAGTAACTCAGAAGCCGAAAGCAGTGCAACCAGATCCAATTCAAGTGAGAAGACCATCCATTGCTTTTGAAAATGGAGAAATAGACGAATCTAAAATACCAGTAATCACAGGTGTCGGACAATCTAGAGCCAGTTCCATTCCCAATACTGGAAGCGTCATTCCTGTGAAAATTACTTCTCCACCTGCCATTCAGACTCAAGGGGCAATCCAAGTACAGCCACAAAACCCTCACCATTCAACACATCACCAAGTGCCTAATTCCCCTTCAGCTAACAGTAGACCTCCAAATCTGATATTTGCAGAAAAATCTGAGATACTTCTTAAAGATATCGAACGAACTACAGATGCAATAGTTTTACAATGGGACAGTCAGAAACAATTGGCAGGATTTCGAATTATTTATCGATTCTTTGGGGAAGACACTTTCAGACATGGGCCTCCTCTTGCTCCGACAGAGAGAGAATACAAAATCAAAAATATCCCCAATAATGTGAGACATTTATTTGTTCTTAATACAGTAACTTAATTTATAAACAACCCTAGTTAGTACAACTTTCGATTTAGAATGAACATCAGAATCAGAGCCACATCACTACTATCTTGACTGCCACATATTAAGCTCCTATAATTATATATACCTTTAGTCTTTTCCCATAATTTATTCCCTATTAAACCTCCCCGAAAGGTGGTATGCAGTTTGGGCTTGATGTGACACGATTGACTATTTTATTGTACTTATGGTTGCGATTTAAATTAAAGTGTCACACTATAATAAGTTTTGATTTAACAGGAATGCCTCGTTGTATGCGTTGTTCCATACGAAGATATAGTATATAATGAAATAAATCCGAGTGCTGCTTCGATACCACCAGGAAGTCAATGCAGAGAATTGAAACCCTCTTCTCCTTCAGCCTTGATGAATCATATGGACAAAATTACGATCGGAGCTAGTGCAGCTATCTGTGCAACAGTTCTCTTGGCTGTCATCATATTTATAGCAATAACGAAACGATCTAATAATGGAAAACGACCTCCATCAGCCATGATGACAAAGGTATTTTTACTGAATAAAATATAATTGGTATTTATAATATAATGCACAAATTTTAAATGTGTCATTACTCAGGTCCCTCCGGCTTCTTTAATGTCACCTTCGCCCGGACCCGCAATGGTAACTCCTGGATCCCTTAGCTTAATAAAAGAATGGGATCAGCTTTCAGCAGTATCTGCCCGGAGTATACCAAGAGCTAGGGTTTATCATGGAACTATGGACGGAATTATGGTTAACGGAACTACACCACGTAACTCCATTTTGCCAATGCATTCCCATTCTCAAAGTCAGCGATCTATTCCAGATGGACATTCAACTCATCGAAGCTACCTCAGCTCCCATCATGCTCATCATAATCATTCGATGCATAGCTACAACCATCATCCCACGCACATTCCAACTCATTCCAATACTTCTGCAGCAGTTAACAGTTATTTAAATAACCAAAGTCGCTTGCTCAGAGCAAGTTTAGGCTCCAGATCGTCGCAAGACGCCTTAAACAAACAATTGGGACCATCATCACATATACATCGACATTTTGAGCAAAACCAAAAGAGACGACGGACAGGTCGTTTAAGCCAAAGCGATTCGCTCAATACGCTTAGCGGCTATGAGACTCCAGATAACTGGACTGACCATGACATGGATGTTTACGTTGCAAGAAATGCGACACGACATGATTTAGTGCAATTATAATTATTTTCAACACATACACAAAACCTGATGTTTGACTTTTTGGTGCAATACTTGTGACGTGAGTGAGTGTTATCTAGTATTTAAATCATTGATTGAATGAAATTGCATTGCTTTACATTGTACATTACGATACTTTACATATACATATCTATACTTATAATACATATACATTTATTTGTATATATGTACATAGAAGCTAAACTACTGTATTATATAAATACTTACAATGACTATATTGATTTAGGGGATAGTTAGTTATTCAATTTTGTAGTAATATCACATTCCTATTCTAAACGCGACAAATTATTAATGCAAACAAAATATTGCCATCCATAATTTGGGTCCAAACTTTCGACTCATTTTTGTATGTAAAATCTCTCCTCTATCATTACTATTGTGTTACCAATGAATGCAAAATATGTTTTCATGTTATATTATAAAAACAATAAAACGCTTTATTTATATAAAGCCCTTACCCAGAAATTATTATCGAATTTTCCCATCTGTATCTAAACTCCAGCACAAGTTCCGCCCATAAATGAGCTAGGGCACTCTTAGCACCAACATTTGCGTGAAGATGAGATGACAAAACTGCCACTCTCCAGACTAATCCTCCCATGGGAGCTGACTTGACACCCTGTAGGTTTTCCTGGACAAAGCAATTTTATTAATAATAAAAATTACCAACAATTTTACAACATAATATTCACAATAATATCATACTGAATTTAATATTGCAAAAGCATACCAATATAGACGACAACGTCTCATTTTCAAACTCCATAACTCGATCAAATGAAGTCGGATAAGGATACATGACATCTTGATAAGCATCAGGAAACAAATATTGCAAAATTGTATCTAGCTGTTCTGAAGGCAACGGAGGTAAATCAGTGTACACTGCAGGTGAATAAAGAAGTCTTTTTTGCGCCCTGTGAATAACTTTATTAAACCCTGGGACTGGTAAAGGCGATTGTGTGATTCTATCTAATGCAGACATGTACTGCCCATCATCTAAAATATTTACATAGTCATAATTATCTCCTTGAATCTCTAAAGTTAAAAAAAATTGGATCAGAATACAAACTTGGGACTTACTTTGATGGTCTTCTAATGTCTTCCCTAAAATATCTCCGATAGATCGCGTTTCACTTCGAAGGTTCCAAAATTCATTCAATAATTCGTGAAGCCTAAACTCAGCAGAAGGATCCACAATCAATCCAAAATGCCATTGAGGAGCATTATCGGGGTCCAAATCTGAATAACTTGATGTATCGACGACAACATCTTCAGTAAGTGAAGGCCAACTTGCAATGAAATCCAAAGCTTGAAAAGGATCATCAATGGAGCCAAATGGAAGAAAATGTGCAAACGTTATAGACTCGTTTGGTACGACTGGTTCCGATGTATTTTCTGTGCCACTACTAATTTTTTGCGATAATTTTGCAGCTTCGTTATTTTTACCTTCCAACATGTCTAACACTTCTGGAGGGAATGAATCGAAGGTAAAATCTGAATGCCAAGCGTTCATTTTATAAAAGAAATGAGCAGAGATTTCTACAGGGGTATTTAAACTGGAACCAATCTTTGACTTAAAAATATCGAGTAGTCCGGATAAATAATTCGACTGATCTGACACTTTTCTTAGATGTACCATTTGAAAGGACGTACGGACACCACACGATTCACCAATTCCAACAAAAAATTTGTTCGATGCGTGATGAAATTGGACAAATATTGGGAATGGTGTATTTGTGTTATTCAGTGCAATGCAAGCGGAACTGAGCAAAATTTTCAACTTCGATTCATTGTGTATTGGCTGCATGGACGCTGAGGTTAATACAGCAAACTCTTTTAAGGAGAAAAAACTAGCGACTGGATGGGGAATGTATGACGGAGGAAAATCTTCTTCAGAGCCTACGGATCCTGTTAAATATTGTGGCAAGGACGAATATATAGGCTGTGACGAAACAGTAGCTGTATTGTTTTCATTAGTTACACCTTCATTTCCTCCGACTGATTTGAAATACGAGAACTGGAACGGAGAATCTGCAAAGATAATTGTAAGAGTATACTAGATTTTGGCGAGAATTTGAGACATAAAATTGTCAGCTAAAATAAAATCTTACTAGCGAAACTGAGTTTTTCCTGATAAATTATCCAATTGTTATGGACATTTTCGTAATCAATAGGTGTCCCCTGCCATTCAACAAGATATTGCTCCATAGCTGCGGTGAAGCCTTCCCAGTCGGATGCATTTGTAAAATCTTCGAAAATATCATCCTAATGATAATTAATAACATAATTATTCAGAATTCGTACCCAGAATTAAGATTAGATAGAATACTTTTTTTTATTAAAATATTGTTGTTAATTATAAGTACAATTTTATAAAATTCTTACCGAATCCATTTTAAGTTAATTTTCAAGGCTGTTATGTATCTGTCTTTGAATTTTGGATGTAGTAATTATGAAAATATTATTTGCTTGACTTATTTAAAATAATAAACCAAAATTAGAAAAGTTTTACAAAATTAACTGAATATTTGAATTTCGTGCGAAGTAATCTCCAATATAATGCAGCATATAGGAACCTTCTTAATAATATGCTCAAGGCGAGTCAAAGCGTTCCCATGACAGCTCGTCCCTCTTCAGGTGATGCCAATAGCCGAGTTTACCCTTTATGAGCAGCCAGTTTTATCTGAATACAGTAGCTTATTGACGATGAAA
>JABASH010006448.1:0-10612 GCA_019776445.1 Tomocerus maximus
AATTTAGTTTTGTAAGCATCCCAAAGGTTTCCAGGTACCTACATATTATAGTACTAAACTTTTAATTTCCTTTTGAATGGGGTGCCTCCAGTTAAATTTCTTTACTCTTTAATTAAATGTCTGCGTGATGTAATATCCACAGCTGAGAAATGCTTTTATTTTAAATGCTTAACAGTCTCTTTAAATTATAAATAGTAAAACGTATTACTTATTTTGTCTCAGGCATATTTTGAAACTTGTTCTGTAAATCACATTTGAATACTGTTAATAATATATGTAGCAGTAAATAATTTCTACGCCTTCTTATAGTTTTGAGCAATGTTTATAATCATGAATTAAATATGACGTAGAAGAGCAGATACGTATATTAGTAATTAACAGGCACAACAAAGTCATCTTGTACCAGTTGACTAATGTAATAAAATCGCCTTTTCTGAATAATTAATATGCTATGTGAATGAAATGCGATTCTGTAGTGTGTGCCTAGCCCGAAATACATAAAGGTACGTAGGTATAATATAATAATATCAGGCTTTAGACGCTTCAATTTATTTGATCATTACACAGCCGTTACAAAATGGTAATCGGATTAGGGCTTAGGTATCTAACGAATGTGAACAACCTCAGTTGAAAGTTGAAAAGGAAAGCAACAGTACACTATAAGTAGTAAGTAAGTAAGTGGGTAGTAGGTACGTAAGGCGACTGAAAGGGTTATCGGGAGAGACCTTTCCTTACTACTTATGCCAAGACTTATCTCATTCATTTTATAAATCTCAATTACTCAATTTGCTAGTTTGTTCATTGGATGTGTGTTGCTATCAGCAAAATGTGAATGCAGGACTACATCTCTGAATGTTCTTAATTTAAGAATGGCTTGGATTCCGAAATCATCTGCTTATAAGTAGTTCCTAAATAATGATTTAATCCCATCGATTTTAAAACACCCGAGAGTGAGTCGACTCAAGTTATATTACTTATGTATCTACTGAATCTACTCTCTGGCTATAGATCTACTTTAAATTAAACCCAATACACAGCGAATACTTGAGACGAGCAGGTGAAAGTTTCTCCAGTCCCTCTCCAAGCACTAAACTTTTGTCCCAAACTGATCTGTCTTTCTTGGTAATCTTATCGTGGAAATACCTGAATTTGCATTCGTTGGCATCGTTGGGTAGTCATTACTAAAGTTTCAAAACTATGCTGCGGTTTCATTAAATACTAATTAATGAGAATACTTGAGCAGAATTAGTAGCTTTAGCAAATTATTGACTTTTGAGTACTTTTTAAATTTTAATGCAACATTGCTTTGTTAAGTTATGTTACAATTTCCAAGACAAGACAACTTTGGTTACAGTGCTACTACTATGCATACCATTTAAATTAATAACATACCTAGTTGCACCTGCATGCTAAACTTAATCGTTAAATATAATTTGTTTATCAGAAATAATGGTATTTATTTGCTACGAATTAATTCAAGACGGAAAAAGAAGTTTTGTGGGGTTTGGTACCGTAAATGTGCTATTATCAATTATAATTTTTTCAAATTTTACTTGATGTGACTGTACTATAAACTGCAATGTTACCAGTTCGTACATATATGATACATTGCGTTTGGTCACGTTTTGATGGGGACAGTTGGACACTCGGTATTAGTATTTGGAATGGTTTTATATGCAAACTTTGAATGATGGTTTCGGGTTCTATTCTAATAATGATATTGTGGTTATAATTTGTAATATAAGGTACTACAGTAATAGTTATTGGTGCTGGCAGCAAATGTCGTCAATAGTTCTTTAAAGCAATGCATTCTCAAAGATTCTAAAGACTTTGTTAAAGTGAAAGTATGGCAAGTAAATCCAAAAATAGAAATCTGGATAGTGCGAGTTGCCAATTAACTTAAGAATACAGTTTGTGACACAGATTAATTAGTAAATAATTAAAAAGTAAGACTTTATTTAATTAATTCATTAAATTAAGCATCTTAGGAATGGAGAAAAGTGATTACTCATAGTGTTTGCGGATTTAGTTCGCAGGTGCATTGTATTAGGGGATTTTCGCAGACATGAAATGATATTATGTTGCAAATGGGAACGTGGTATAAGTAGTGTATCAAGTTTTATTGAGAAATATAAATAGAAAACTAAAGTTTCCTAAGAATCCTCCTTCGTAAGTACCTATACATAGATCCAGCTTCTGAATGTAATATAACAGTGAGAGTCTATTCACGTAAGGGTGTTTGTTTATTGATAATAAAAGACTATTGAAAAGGTTGGTTGGGTTTGCTGGCTCACTTTGCTTTAGCTGACTTGGCTTTGGGTATGCTAGGTGTTAGTCTGGCTGTGGGCGCGAGCGGAAATGAAAAGGAAGTTGAAAGCTAGCGTAAGTGAATGAGGAAGACTGAAGAATTGAGTACTAGGAGTGCAGAATAGATCAAAAACAACGTCCGTGATTTCAAAGGGAAAGTTGAACGCGTTTCCTTTTCTCATCCTATGAAATTTTCCTCGACAACTTGCCCCGATTTACTTTTCCTTATTGTCACTTCTGCGTTATACCATTCCGCTAATTATACATTGTACTACGGAGGTTGCACAACGTAATATGAGAATCCCAGTAGATACTAATTTAAAGGATCATTCTGAACAAAAGTAGCATTATAGCAATAGTATTTTCAGTCATGTGGAAATCACGTATCTGCGTCTGGAAATATTTGCATAGAAAAGGTGTCTATGAAAGGCTTTTTGTTATTTTGTTGGCCAATTATAAGGATTCTGCTACATAAATAACTCGGTGAAATTATTTTCTTTGAGATGTAGATAAATGTAAAGACTTAGAATGTCACAAGTTTTGTGTTGTAGTATGCAATATTTTTCTTGTAAATTGGATGCATAGATAGAAAAATGTGTCTAGGTAAGGATAGCATTGGTGTTAAATCGAAGAGGATGGAAATGCATGTGCTTGAACTGTTTGTGAATGGGGGGAAAAGAAATTCCTGGTTTTTTACGGGTGCATTTTTCTTTTGTGTGTTCCAAAGATTGTATGTGAGTAGATAGATGGCTTAGCTGGGTGGCATGGCACACACGACTAAAATTGCTCTTCCTTAAGTGTCATAGAATGGGAAGTAATAATAGGTACATCGACAAAACACACATTGAGAATTGAATGAGGTTCGTCGCAAGACTCCTTCAATAACGATAATGTGATCAAATCCAATCTTATCTCTCCCGAGTCATACTATCGGAACAGAACAAACTAAAGATAGGAGAGTCGTCGTCGAATATTTGAAGTGGAGGGCAAGCTGATTGTTGTAGTAAGTAACTTGGGAGTCTGCAACTTCTATATGTAGGCACACGACTCCCTCAGATCGCGGACTTTCTTCTGAGATTAACTGCGTCTGCTTTCCAATTTTATTACCATTCCCTAATCCATCTGTTTAGATGGAATCTTGTACTATAAAAGCAATGTTACATTGGCCATTTGGCCTGGATAGAATAAAAGATACAGTCAAGTATATTTGTATGTAGTATTGGACCCGACTTCTCCGTTTCTGACTCTCCACACTCACAATCAGACTCTTATCTCTTATAATATGTTCGACTTCCTCCGATATGGCGGTGGTTTAGTTTCATGAATAGAGCCTACTGCTCGGGTTGGCGAGACTCTTTCGCCAATTAGCTAATTATAGCATTTACTCCGTGTTCTACTTCAAGTGCTCTAGTCTGTTGTGTATCTCCAGATGGTGATTATGTTTCTGTACAACTACATAATAGTAGCCGTGACGCTTTAGATTCCTTTGCTTTTCCTTCCCTTCACTTACTGAAATTTATGCCTTTTCTCTCTACAGGGAAAGTCAAAAATATAATCCTTTTCTCACAATACATCTTTGTGTGTAAACAACTCAAAAAATATCAATTCCCATGCTTCACAAATGCACATTTCTCATGTAGCTACCATACTTCAGAAAATCTTAGTATTTTATGGCCCAAAAATGTGAGATAACTAAATTATGATCGCTTATAGGTGTCCCTATAAATTATTGATGTTATGCAATTCAAATACAATACAGTCTGATAACCGAATTTGTTCTTGGGATCACTGGTCGCAATTTATTGTTGCTACTATCAATATAAGTAGTATAACCAATTTATTGTCCTGTATAGTGGGTAATGTACTTAAATATATTTGTATTGGTCGACATTATTAGCTTGTAGAAAATCAATCATTGTTTCTAAACAGGATATGTCCAAAGTCATTACATGTTATAGGGATGAATAGAACAACATTTTCTATAACGTAAGCGTTGGATACCAATAGGTTGGAACGAAATTGTATTGTTTAGCAGATATTTATTGCAAAGTGTATTGAGTGTGTTTGAGGAGATAGGTATATCGCGTAGAACCATTTCGTAAGACAGGCCAAGTGAAGGTAGATAACGATAAGCAATTCCAATCTGTGATTTTATAATGAAAGCCTTTAATCTCTTACTAATTTCCATTGCACAATTCAGAGTTGCGGTCTTCTCTCACGTTTCCATTGGTTTCCTATCGTTCCTCTCAACCACTTTCCGTTACATGAGTACTGCCATTCTGACGTTATTAATATTATGTTGTGCTCTGGTTCCTTCCAGAATTATCGTTTGCTTGCATTCAACAATAATATTATTAGTAATTTTATGCTGGTGGAACAAATTTGGAGACAGGGACTGTAGAATTGAGTGAAAGGAATCCAAGAAACGGAGTAAATAGCGACGGGAAATGGAAGTAAAGGAAGACAATAATATTACTTAGTAGGGCAGGGCAGTGCTCTATGTACGTACTATGAGGGGGGATTTTGGATATTATTCTTTACGACTGAACCTACTTCACAAATGGTGCATGTGCTTGAAAACTGTATAAATTGACAGATGAAAGGGTTGGTTGATATAGGTACTACAAGGATAGATCGAATGCTAAATTTGTATATTGAGTAAAGTTTGTCATATTGTGGTGTAAATAAAAAACAATAAATGGAAAACTGATTACATGTATAGGTTTCACAAATTTAACTTATTATTCAAGTACTAAAAGATGTACGTAATTTCAGCGTTATAATATTGACATATTTATTGTATGCTAGAATAATTTATGGATGTACAATTATAATTATAACATAAACACTGGTACAACGTGGTTCAATTTCGTTATATTAGCTTCTGGTCATAGTAGAGCCATTTTTTACAGGGTATTAAGGAATTGCTGTTCTGGGATAATTATGGAAAGCTGCAAATTAAAGAAAATTTGAGAGGGTTATTTACTAGTATCACACCTTGGTTCTTTTTTTACAAAGGTTTAAAAGTTCTTTAGATTAAAGCTGGCTTGGCTGTTTGCATGGAATTTTTAGAAAGTATCCTTGACTGTGTGCTGTTAATACACAGTCAAGGACACTCCTGCTCTTTTCTCTCATGTAAAAGAATAGAGGACAACTCCCGGATACGATTTGAGCAGTTTGAAAAAGCCGGTAGAGTTTCGAAATAGCTCGAAGTCGAAACTACGAAACGACAGATTTGTCTAGTAGACTTGTCCGCTTTTTGTAAATTTTGGACTGTAAGTAAAAATAAACTGGAGTTGAAACTTTCTTGTATGTAATTTCCCACTCAAATTTTTTACTTTGAAAAAATGATTACTGGGGTAAAAAACTAATTATTTAAAAAAATCCGCCTCATGTTTCATAGAAGAAAATCTGCAGATTCTGAATATGACATTCAAAACTGTACCACCCTTACGGGGACCCCAGTAGTATCCCTACGAATCGACAAGCCAGCTTTAAGAATGTCGTAAGATAAACGTTAATCCATTCTGCAAATTTGGAAGGATTTCAGTATCCCAGAGATTATAAAATAATGGCGATGATCTCCCCTCATAAGGTGCATGTAATATCGCCCAGTAATCGTAATGGTAAGTAGTACATAGAGAATTCCTGTCTCTCCCAACCATGTTATGTGTCAAGAGTTAATACTATTAGGCAACCTGTCACTTTTCAAAGCTCCTATGACAAGCCAGCCTACGCAATGGTGCCACTGACAATGCACACCACCAACCAGCCCGAGCAAACCAGCATCTTGGGTTTTCGTATTTCCGTTCCTTGTCGCTAACTCCATAGTCTAATTGTATGTAAGACTCCTGACGACTCTATACGACAATGTTCTTAGGTACTCGGCTATGCATTTTGCCAGCACTTCTCAATCTCAACCGTTGACTTTCCTTCCCAAGTCTATGGCATCCACTTATAGTCTAATACAGAGACGTTGCAAAATCCTCTTCAAGGTATACATAATATTACATATACCAAGCCCTTCCATGTCAAATCGAGCAGGAGCCATTGAAAATTTTATTGGATTAACTCTGTAAATGGTGATGGCATTAGTCCTCGGCAAGATTACAATAAGAAACTCTGCCTGGGACTTGTATTAGTTCTACACTGTCACATCGTCCACTTAACAGGGATTTTCTTTTTTTAATGCCAGGCTTGATGTCATCCCAGGTTCAATCACATTCTCATAATGTTAGTTCCAATTTTATCACAGTGCTGTGTTGCACAATTTTAAGAAATAATTCAGCGAACAAACGTTAGTCTCATATTATTTTAATTGCTCATCCGGTAAATGGAGTTCATTAAAAACAAGCTTGGCCTTGCTTACATTTACATATTAAAATACAAGGCGTCTTGCAAATTACTCCGTTGCTTCATTTTATAAATAATATATTGTCAGCTATTTGTTGGCAGTTGACGAAAGTCTTATCACTACATCCACGTAGGTATCAATAATTGGATTTCCAAAATTGCTAGAACACAAATACTATTTGACGTCTTCATTTGCTCTACTTATTGACATTTCCACCCATGCAAATACTCTCCTCGCATAAATAATATTTGCTAAATACTTAAGTATTTGTAATGCATGTTGACATTGTTTAACTTAATGAAAATGAATATGGAGGCGTCCGATTGACGTATAAAAAGTGTATTCCAATTTAATGAATTATGGCAGATAGTAATTTATTTTTAATGCTCTCACCTCTTTGTTGCTGAACAATTTGTATGGCTGCCTGTGTTTAGCGTGAATGGCGCCACGTAAATTGATTCTGTCACTTGGGTTCCACTATTTGTATGTTGACGTTTAATGCCCATTCATTAATTACATAATTTGCGAGAGTGAATTTAATCAGAATAATAAAATGGGAGGAAAACAATTTCCAAGGCGAGTCTAACAGTATGAATTAAATTAGTATAATTGGAAGAACAAAATAAAACCGGTCTCGTCACTTTATTTTGTTCCCCTGCTACTTTAAAGATTTACTGGGTTGTACATATAAGTATTACTATGTGCACTTTGCTTTTATTGCACAGACGAGTCCATGCATTAGTTTGAATGAAAGATACTTTCTGGACAACTTCCAAGATCGTTTTCTCAGCAAAATAGTATTTCTTGGAAAATTTCTAGATAACTCGGTTCTTTTGAAAACATTTTCATTGTGAATTGAGTCATTGTAAAGAGAATTGAATCATGCTTTCCAATGACTTGCTATCTGTCTTTGGTTTTGCCCACTGCGAACTCTAAATTCTCACAAGCTGTTTTCTTTGTCTTTTTTATTACACATTGCTATTTGTTACGCCATGTTTCACGCATTGGCTATATTCACTATTCATTGCCTATTATATATCTACATGCAATAATTCCATGAAAGCTATTTTATATTCTCAATATTATACAAATAACATCAGCGTTTTAATGCTAATCAAGAACTTTTAAATTCTACAATTATTTGAATTTAGATCAATTTAAAATTTTTGAAGAACAAATGATTATACCGAACCTCCAAAATATTCCCAAGTTTTACAGATTTGTTGTCTATAAGAGACTTTCAGAGCAATTTTCCATTACAATTTTATTTGTGCGAAAATTATAGCGACATGTTTGAAGGAATTGAGTCATAAGGAGAGTGTTCTTATTTAAGACCATTAATATAAAAAGTGTAACACGACGAAGGCTATTAATATATAGGTGAGTAAATTGATGCAATTTGAAAGTCCGCATTTTGGTGTTGGTAGATGTAGCCAGAAAGTATTAGGGAGCATAGAGGAAATAAAAGTGCGTAGCTAAGGATGTCAGTATGAGGACTGTATAATAAATAGCTATAATATCACCTCACGGTTGACTGGGTTTTGGCGGAATGTATTTTGATGCGAGTTTCCTCCCGTAGCACATTACAGAGTCGCACTTTGGCACCGTGTGAATTGGCCTTTGGGTTGTGCAGTCGTCTTGGTTGTATGTATCTTAGACGTTAACCGGAACTTAGTCATGGCAATTGACGTTGTCTTCGGACATGTCTGGTCTTGTCTTTTGTTATTCTCTCGGCCAGTTTTCTCTGTAAAGATTTCAGTGAGCGACATAGATAGGAAGGAATCCTTACATGATGCAGTCTTTCTATTTTATTCTTTATTGCTCTGCATTACCTATTATTACTTTGTATGGAGAAGTTTAGTCATCCGTTCTATCTGAGTATTACAATCTTGCCTTGGAGATCTTGGGTGGCCATGTATGTAGGAGAATACCCTTAAGTACGTAGCAAATGAAACATAAATTGGAAATTTAGGGAAAGCTGAACTGATTTTGAGTTAACAGGAGCGATATAGTAGGATCCTAGTTTGCATGGGGTAGAACACAGATATGGCAGCGCATCGCTATTGTTTCCTTGATCCTTTTACAAACTAATGCGTAGCAGAGCTTCTTTGCTCATAAACATTGGTAGAAAATGAAAGGAGAGCATCCAAGAAGAAAGTTATCTTCTCTTGTGGGGAATATTGTATGTGGAAATGGAATAAAGGATCCAGGGATAAATACAAGAAAATCAAACCGGTGGAAAATCAGAGTAGGCTACGAAATCGACTAGAGCACACAGGAATACAAAAGAATGTGCATCATGACAAACCAATATTGGTTTACATCCCCATTGTCAGAAATATCATCTGCCTAGCTCGGCCTGCCCTGACTTGGCTTCCTCCTCTGGCGTCTCCTCTCTCCAATAATCTCACGACTGTCTTACAATAGAACTAAAGAGTCAACCAAAGTTAATATGCTCAGCCAAACAACAGAAGGGTCGACGTTACCCTACCCAACCAGCATCCTTTATACAATCTTTTATCCAAGAATACATTGACTTTTCCTCCCAACTGATACTATTCTAACAATCAGCATCTCACGGTATAATGCGATATAGTATATGTACAGGACACAATGTAGCCATATCTTATTGTATATTTTATAAATGGCTACTTGGGATGTTATTAGCAATATAAAATTTTATAGAAATCCTCACCTTTCTTCTATATATGAATGCACTGGAATTATATAATAGAAAGCATTTGATAACTCGTGAGATAATGCATTTTCGTAGCTAAGTAACAATAAAATATTATTGGTACATACACAACCATCGCAAAAATCAGATAATGCTTTCTAAGCCTTTGTATATCTACGAGCGTGTCACAAGACGTAGAAATCATCACTACACATGAAAAGAAATTGCAGCTGTTGTTTCTGAACTGCTAACTTTGCTACGCTTTTCTTAAGAAAAATCGCCAACGATGCATTAACTTTCAGACGCAGTCATGTATTTATTTTAGCTGTGTGTGAGATGAGACTGATACATAATATCCTTAGGTAGATGCATAGGTATAGATACATTTACTTAGGCATAGATACATATACTTAGGTATAGATACATTTACTTAGGCAGATAAAATATAACGTTTCGTTTGCAGAACTATCATATCATCATGATATTTCGGTTCCACCTGAGTAGAGTTTTATAATGGGTTTTCGATGTTTCTTCCCGTAAGTGACTGTCAACTGTCGCTTTCTCTTACGTACTGTTACACATTGTCTCTCTTGTCTCCCCGAGCATTCTCCTCGATCACTACACGACTCTTCAGTAGACACGACAGTATTAGTAAGTTAAGCATCAGGTACTTATCCGCTCTGATGCAACTGCTCACCAGATTACCTTCACTCTTCTTTAGCTTTCCAGACAAGCCTCATTGCTCTCATTCATTTTTCCTTTCTACAATACAGCTTTTCACTTTCTCATATGAATATAAATTTAACTCGCACAAATACTTTTTGCTTTACTCAAGTAGTTTAGGCTGTTTTTATTGTTGCTATCTGCTGAATAAACTATACTAGTGTATTTCTAAATTTATAATTCTAAGTAAAGACACCTTGCAGCGACACCAAGTGTCTGGCGGAACTTGGTACTAGCTTGATTAATTTACATTGAGTTGAGTACAATAAAATTTTATTTTTTGACAAGGTGTTTTGGAAAATTCGTTTTTACCACAAAAATCACTTTGAGGTCAAAATTTGAGACAACATCGCCCTCCTGGATAGTTAACCTTAATTTTGAAATTTTTCCCAGAGGGGTTGAAAATTTGTTGAGTTAGTCATGAACAGCCAAAACCTTTTCTCTTATTATTAGTTAGAGTGACTATGTAACAAAAATAGTATGTTCTTGTAACTGTTTTTAAGTTATAATCTATACCTACAGAGATGGGCAAAAGTAACTGGCCTATAGGA
>JABASH010006449.1:0-10611 GCA_019776445.1 Tomocerus maximus
AATATAACGGAACCAATCGTCTTTTAGTGCAGAGAAATTCAACTCCTACCCACTTATCTGTCCTCCTGTGTACTGTAGTCTAATGTCTCTTCGCTCTTTCTATATTTTATGTGATCAAAGGAAGGCATGGGGAGAATGCAATACACACATCAGAACAGACTATTATCCAATAGAGAATGTAAAAGTGAAGAATTGGGAAGAAAATGCATTGCTTTGCTCAGAACTTTGTGGGAAGCCAAAATCCATTCCACTTTTACACTATACTCACTTCCTACAATCGCTTTCACCATTATGACTTTCCTGACGACATTCACGGGGAATCTATCCCTGTCTATTGACACACCGCTATCCCAACTAAAACCAGCATCTACTCTACACACCACATAACATTGCAACTCGAGACAACTAAACCTATTCATCACATGACATTCAAAATACTCTCACAGTGTATCATCATTCTATGTAATTCCTTGCTCCATAGCACTTACTCAAAGTTTCAGAGTTAATGCAGTTGTTTGTTTTGTGTAATTATTATTAAAAATTAGATCTTTGGTTTCAGAATGTATTATTACTTGACTCTTTACGGAAATAATAGAGGAACCTAAAATGGAAGTGGAATAATTAATGACTTGGGAATAAATTAAAGAATAGCATTGAGTTGGTGTGAATATAAAGGGAGTAAGGTGTGCATATTTTGTTCAATTGTGCATAGCTGCATAAATGCAATATAAAATGCAAGATGTATGGGTTTGGTTAAGTCTGGGTGAAGTTGTAAAGGGAGGCCATTGAGGCTGAAGAAGTATCACTAAAGATTTAAGATGCATCTTGTGAATGGAGGATTGAATTTAGAATGATGAGGGGAGAGGAGAAAGTTGAAGTGGATTGGATTGGCTGTTGTAGGAGAGAGTGAGTTGAGACAAGAGAAAGCAACCGAGGCGCGTTATGAAAGACAGAAAACTGAACGAGAAAGATGAGAGTCGGCAATTCGGGAGTAAAGAGCACTCTCCTTTGACTCCCATTACGATTACCTACCTACCTTAACCATATATCCAGAATAGACCTATGTGTAAGTATTGCACTGGAACAAGCTGACGGAGGACGGAGGTGAAGCGTGCTAGTTGTTGTGGCAGTTGACTGAAGTTGCACTTGCACATAATATTACACCCACTCTCTATACAGTCTCTGTATAGAGAGACCTAAAACATTTCTCCCACCGCATTTCTTTTTTTAACAAGCTATGGCTTTTATTATGTAATTGTTGGGTTAACAGTGTTAAGTTCCCAACTTTTCACTTAAAGAAGTGGCTTAAAATACAGGAAATACGGTCTGTTACACTTATAATAGTATGGGCGTCAGTCATTTTCCATCTATGTACATCCGTCCGACCATTAGCCACATAAAGATGCGTTAAGCTTGGGGAGTACTATTACTCTGTCTATCTCTTTGAGAGGACGATCAACGATTTCCACCTCCATTAGCTTCCCCTGTCACAATATTGATCCAACTTTTCAGTTTACTCCGAACTCTTCACTCACTGCCAATTTTTTATAAGTTTCATCCTTTTCTTTTAGAGTTCACATCCGTTATCTCTTAGATCCACAACCAATAGACTCCTTACCTATCTACATAATAACTTTCTCGCACTAAACTTTTCATTCTGACAATTCACCTTGTAATGTTGGTGGAAATCCTGCTGGATACTTTAACTCTTTCTATTAGTCTTCCTTTTGCTACCCTAGCTGTCAGTCAATTCCTCAACTTCCTTTTCTATTGAGACATAAAAACACATCAACTTACTTATTTCTTTTTTATTACCTAATAGCACTACGGTTTATAGAGATTGAACTAAGTTTTATTTGGTTTCCACTCGCCCACAAGATAACTGCGTACTTGAACATTAAAACGTAATTAAATTTACAATATCATACTGCAATAATGATTCGTTTAAAATATATTTTATGGCATTAGGGATTGGTTAGTCCCAAAAGTTGATTTTCAAAACGAGATATGCTTAACAAGCGATTTGGTTAGTTACGGATTGTGGCGCGGTCATGTGGTAGGGCCTGTAACGATTCAGTTGAATTTCTAAAGGAGACAAGGTAGTAGAAGATACTAAAACAGGGAAACTACTGAGAATGGTCTTCCCAAATGATGCGTGTGTGCAATTATATTTATGAATGGCTCCATCAAAGAATGCGTGCTGAAAGTTGGGAAAGAATTCTTCCTTTTTTGATTATGATGGGAGTATGTATTTGGATTGAACGATTAACAGTGCTAATTGGCTATGTAAAGTGGGGATTTAATCAATCTGTCAATTTGATAATTATAAAGAATACTGCTAGAGTTTTTAGCGAAATGTATGTAAGAAATGCAATTTGTTGTCGCGGATGAGGGAACAGAGATAAAAAGTTGGAATAAAAATTAAGACGGAGACGAAAGTTTCAGGGTAGGTAGGTGTTTATTTTTAGGAAATGCATTAGTGGCAATGGCTGACTGTGAATTTGAATAATTGTTTGTTGAACTGTAGCTAAGTTGAAGTGAAACTTTTAGCACGGATAGATAAAAGCGTAAAGAATCCCGACAGGGAAAATTAAACAGATTCATTGAAAAGGAAAGGAAGCGAAGCATGTGGAAGAAATGGTTCGAGTTAAAATGTCCATGCGAAGACTATTAACAGTCTTGGGCTATACAGACTTGAACCAACATACGTATTAGCTACACTTTCGGTGTCTACCACAGTTATATCTGTCCAAGTTACTTATACGTGTGCTCAGTAGGAAAGTCCTCTCATTGTATTTACAGTGTAATGGCCGTAATGTAATGTAGCCACTAGTCTGGTAAGTTGTAAGTATAAGATCACAACGGGAGTCCCAAGCCATTTTTATGTTAAGAAAGCTAACAACATGTCTTTTGATATTAGAGTGGGAGAAAGCACACGCATATCTGTCTAAAATAATGGCGGAGTGCAGACTAATTGCAACTACAGTTGTTCACTCCTGCAACTAGAGACTCAACTACTAACTGCCACTCCGTACGCGACTCCTTATTCCTATTTCTCCCGTTTCTCTTTTCCCATTTTAGTTTACTAATCCCCAGCCTGTAAGGTACACCTTTACCACTCTCGTTCTACTGCGTTCTTCATAAATGCTTCTGGAATTGCATGTGGCAGCTCCTATTACACTATTATGCACTTCCATGCCCTCTCCTCTCCAGAAATACATTACACAATATCAATATCTATAATCAGATCAATTTTAATACCCCCAAGGGCTTTAGATATCATTACAGACCTACATTGAGTATATGCATCTACATATAGCTATTACATCACCTTAATATTGTTATTTAATATACTATACACTTGTATCAATTTAATCAAACATAGTCAAGCGAAAGCTCATGGTACAAATGACGGCTCTATTACCTTCTCAGATAATATTACCTCTACGTAGTTGAATTTTATATTTTAAATTAGAATTTCTTAAAAAAGTATATATATATTACGTAACCCATTTATTACGTAAGTGTTTTTTGTTGAAATGCCAATTTGTATGCACTGCCAATTAAATTACTACTAAAACGACTCGAAATTCCTATTTTGATTTAAATAAATGCTCCACATTTACAGGTAAGCACTTTCACTCGTGTCCTATTTTTGGTGCGCTTTAAATTTTACATTGCCTAAGGTAAATAGGAATGTGTACGACTAAAATGTATCGTTATAGGAGAATGTGTATTCTAGGAGCTGTAAGGAGGCTACTTAGAAAAAGCTTTTTGATTCGTAAGTAGAATCTTTTCATTTCATGTACGTAATCATCACCATTATCTTTTAATAATGTGGCCAAAAACTCGGCGCTACTACACTCGACTCCTTTCTATGTAATTGTGAGTAGTTAAGACTAATGCGTCTAATTTGAGGGAAAGAAAAGATGGTGAAGCCATAGAGATACTTAAGTAGCACTATTTTCCTCGCAGAATGCCTAGTACCCTACTTTTTAAGTGTCATTACCATAGTCTGGAAAAGTCTTAGTATAGACTGTCTATTAAGGATACCTATATATGTCGCTATTAAGTGTTGATGCTCGCACTAATGCAGATAATTCTGGTAATGATGATAGTAGCGCATTGCGAGAAACCGAAATTCGGTTTATAAAAGTATTGCATTTTCACAACCCGTTTGAAAGCCTCATCTATTTAAGTCCTGGAAAAGTTCTAACGGAGTAGTTTATGCAAGAGAAAGCATACTATGCAATCAATTGAATTCCAACCTGTCACATCTTATAAATGAGAAATCTGATTATAGAATTATTTTCTTGCTTAAGCAAATGTATTTTCCTTGTAGAGTGACAATTATTTACTTGTATTGTGACTCTGGTATGATTTTGACAAGAAATGGAGTTAGGCAGTGAAATGACAGTAATAAGTAGTAAGGGAAGTGAAAGTCAGAGAGACCACTGCTGAGACTTTGAGCAAATAGTTGAAATGACTCCAAATGGCTTTTAGTTTGGCTTTACCTTATGCACATTATGCTCACCATGTTCCACTTCCTACTTGAGAAAAGTGAAAAAAGGGTTTCAACAACCAGTCGAAAGAGCTCAAGTTGCATTCCTTGGCCAGTGTGGGGTTTAGGTATTGTTAGCTGATCGGAAATTGTATATCCTTATGTGTGCTCTAGTTTTATCAGGAGTGTGGATATGAATATAATATTTTCCATAAAAATGGATGTGTCTATACCTCGGTATACTTGGTTGGAGGTATAAATGCAAGATTTCTTCCTTCCTCTCTGCATATTCTTATTTCACTTGAGTGACGCTCACAAGAGGTGAGCCGTGAACTCGGCAGAGTTGAAAATTTGGCATTTTCCCTACATTGGTAGTGGGAGAGGAGTGGTATGTAGGAAATATTTCTTTTTGTGGTTTTCTCACTGTGGGTATTGCATTTCTGCGGAAGGATACGGGTGACACAGCCACAAAGTACACTCTATGTGCAATTCTTCACAGGATTTGGGTATATTTATATTGTGGCTAAGAATAAAACTGCGTTATTTAGTGGTGGAAATGGAAGGAGCTGTCTGTATCAGTAAGTAGTACTAGGAATATAGTGCTTGAAGTGATATACTGAAGTATTAATGCATGTGTAGTGATATACAGTTGGTGAGTAAATATCTATGTATATGATATTGATTTGCGAATTTGACTAGCTCTTCTATTTCTTTAGTGGGTATTTTCGACAGAGTTGAATTGAAGTGAAGGGAAGAAAGAAAGTCAGTCTGCATAAGAAATGAGAACATTTTAGCCGATCGACTGGGTGTCGCGCAATGGATCGTGCTTTCTTTTTCTTACTCTCCTTTCTCTCTACTTATGTCTGAAGGTAATCTTTAACGTGACTACTTCTTATCCTATACTCCCGAGTTGTGCTGCTACACAAGTACCTACTCTCACTCCTATTCTATCCATGTACCATTACAGACTTTCGTATGCACTATTATCGTACTACTGTGAATGTGACTCCTTTACTTTCGATAAACTTCCGCATGGAAAGAGCGACTAACCAAAGTGTTGAGTTCTGTTGGAATGCCAATAAGATCCTAATACAAATAAAAAGAGTTTAAGCTATTCAGTGTAACCATAATGTTATGCAACTTCGCCGCTACAAAAGATTGACTCAATTTATTCCGCCATTAATACAACCTACGCTATTCAACTACTTATTTATGTACTCAATGACATTTTTAGAATCTACGTGCTCTAATGATCCATCCTGATATTCAAAAAATTCAAATTCATTGATATAATAACATAACGGAATTCAATAGTTTGCATTATGTAAAGCTAGATGAAATGCTAGATCAAGATTGTCATTACTGAATAGATGTTAGGGAGTAGTATGGATTTTTCAATTTGTAAAGTGATTTTTGATTACCATTATCATCCGAGAAAATAATGCGGATTAGTATGTGAGTCTAAAAATAATCCTGCATGCAACTCATTATTATAGTATTAGAGCCATAGCTAAGTTTAGATGACAGGTTTTCATAGAAGAGAGTTAGCCGAAAGGCTTACAGGTTCCAATTAATTTTAATCTTCAGAAATGCAGTAGAGAGACAGTAGTTTGCATTACATGGTTGTTAGGTATGTTACACGTGGGCGCATTAGTCAAATCAAAGTTGAAGTGCTTTCTTTGACAAGGAAAAGGCAAAGTGAAGAAAAATATTTCTTTGAAAGCAGTTTTTGCAGAGGTACTACAAAGAAGTCTCTAAACAAATGGGAGATAAAGCTTCAGCTTGAATTTTCCTTGGGCTAACAAGATTTAAATCTGTCATTGGAAGTCCTATCTGCGTATAACGCACTAAATTCAGTGTGTTTGAGAATGCCGTCATGTTTTTGAGGTATAATGAATGTTAGAGAGAAGTGACGCCAGAAATTGGAAGCAAACCTCAAAGACTGGCAAAGTTATACGGATCAATGCTTAGTCTCTCTGAATTTTGTTGTATAACAATGTCTGACCTTCCGTCTTGATTTTACATCTACGCAGTCTGATCATAGTCTGATGATCCGCTTGATATTAATAGTCGCGTATACAAATACTTGGTAATAAAATATAACTTTGTGATGTGATTTGACAGTGTCTATTAGCTGTGTAAGCCATAGTAATTACGGAAGATAACCAATGCAAGGCATAAACAGTCGTTCCTTATGAATAAGAACATTTCCTGATGTATAAATGAACAGAGCTGAAAGTGACGAAGACGAAGTTTCTGATTTCCAAGATAAATAGTTCATTTGGTGGGAGAGGAAACCATGAAATGAAGAGTTTTGTTTGGAGTGAAGCCGAAATCGACAGCCAAAACAAAACACGAAATCAGAGTTGTCTTCTGTTGTGTTGTGATGCAGGTCTCAACCCATTCACAGACACAAACAATACAATGACAAAAGTTTATTTCATTTCCGTTTGTTATAACTGTGTTCTGATGAAATCAGGACACAGTTGAATGTTCTTTACCATCAAAACTAGAAATAAACAAACCAGACCAACAACATTGGCTACACTCCTACTTCTTCTCCTCCTCCATACAAATCTCTCTACTTAATATCCGTACCACCAACATTACATACTCTCACACTATTCACCACAATCACTTTAATGCATTCTACTATCAAAACAACTGATTTCGCTCCACGATCCCCAATTTTCATCAGCCCCATTTCTGACTTGTCATTTCCATTCATCCTTACTACTTTGTTTACGTGTGGCCTTGTTTCAAACATCCAGCTCAACACCGGTAATGCATTCTACCATTTATGTACACAGAAAGAGTGCATTCCTACATTTGTGACACTTTCCTTTATCTACTACACAATAAATACAATTTCTCTACCATGATTGCCAAAATTGGGAGATATTTAGAAAATAAGGTTAACTATCGCTCCATGTATTATCCCAAAGAACTATATTTCATATTCAATTGTGGTTGTCCTAATAGTCTTTGTGTTACCAACCTTTGTTTACATACATTACTTATGGCATCATTTGTGTATATAGGCTTTTTCGTCTGAGAAATACAATAAAGTATATACATACATACATACTTATGGCATCAAAAGATGAGAGCAATATGAAATATGAGATCTTGTATATATGAATGGAGGTTTTGAAATGTTCATTAGTGATGTTATCTGTTTATTTCCAAATCAAAGCACAAAATTCGCTTTCTTAACCATTTAACAACTTTTGCTGAAGAAATTGTCCTTATTTATGCCCTCCTGGAGTGTAAAAGTACAAACAACTGCAGATCAGAGATTATTTTTTATTTTAAATTTTACAATTTAAATCAAAGTTCTTATCGAGAGTCACTTATCGGTTCTTTCTTCTCTTTCTCCTCCACTCGCTTCTGTTTTTCGTTCTGTCGTGGCACAAACTTTAATTTTCGACGACAGTTTTCCTTAGATAAAATTGACTATAATTATAAATGATTATGAAATATGAATTTATGATTGCATTTAGAGTAGTGGAGAGATAAGTAGTGATCTAAGTACGGCAGTAATGCATAATATTTTGTTTGTGGTAAGAAATGTAAATGGAGTTGCTAAATGTGTTATGAAAAGTTAGGGGATTTAAAGAGAATTGAGCGTTGGTAGTTAATGGTGGGGTGTTAGGAATTTGATTTTGAACCTTAATTTCCGTTGGAACAGAATCTAAATTGAAAAGTGGAGTTGAGAGTGAGTGATGTGATGTACGTAATGGGGCGCATACAAAATATTGCAAAGTTTTGAGAGCTATTTGGTCCACTGGGTACCATTCTCATCTTTATCTTCATCTCTCTTCTCCATAAATAATATCTTTGTGTATTTCTCGTCTTTCTTGAGTGCATTTACTTTTGTGCGTCCATTCTGCACTAGTAGTAACATGTTGTAATGGTATTTTGGGAAGGATAGTAGTTAACCTAACCTATCTTTTATCCTTTACTTTGTGTATTTGTGTAAGTTAGAGATACAGATAGCAGTGTCTTACTTATTTACAGTCTATTTACCACGCTTATTCTGTTTATAGTAGTCAGATAGAGCAGAGAGCACCCAGAGGTTTGTAGCAGAGGAAATGCACTGGGTACTTGGAATAGTCGCAACTAAAGTCTTTTCTTTCACAGACAGAAATACAGATTGTAGCTATTTTCTAGCCTGGAAATAAATACACGGAGGACAGAGGAGAATAGACAAAACACGTAACAATAAGTCTAGTAACAAACGAAGAAAGTTCTTGAGCCAAAGTACTCAACTCAGCTCGGAACAGTCAGCTCAAGTTTCTTTTCTGCCCTTCAGTCAAAACAACATACTAATAATATCATTCATAGTGCATTCCCCACTATACCTTATATTATTAAGACCCGAGTAATGTAACCGAAACCACAAAACTTTTCTCGTGACAACATTTCAAGGGATAAAAGTATACAGACATTTTCACTTGTCTACAGAAATACTCACTCTCCTGTGCATCTAGCATTTTCTCGAAATATGAGTAACCAGAAAACGCAGTTAGTGACATTACAGTGTGATATTGTATGCTCTAGTTTCCTAGTTTGTTCCTGTTGTGCCTTGAATGTCATGTATGTCGAGTATGTACATAGATCCCGGTATGTCTATGTATGTACTCTAATAAAGTTCATTGTATAAATCCGCCATTTCGGCAAATTGAGGAAAGCTCTTTGCATTTTTTGCTAAGCTGCAACTTTATGATGATGTGCGTAGAATTAAATAGAGGATTTTCCGAATTGAGTTTACATTGGCCTAAGCTTCTTTCCCTGACTTTACTTTACTTCACTTTACATTACTTTATTTTAGGCAGTCTACTTTCAACTATAGTCAAAGTATTAAACTAGGTAGGTAGGTAATAGAACTTTCAATGGTGTGGTTTGGTGTGGCGACCACATTTTCTACCTCAAAGCTTGCGACTCTCGCAAGAATTCGACAAATCCATTTGATAGTTTCACGCTGGAAATTCTGCGGAATTTTAACAGTAAGTTTGCGGGGAATTTTCTATCTTAATTTGACGAGTTTTCCCCATTTACATTTCAAGTTACATAATGCTCAGCCCATGCACCTATGTTTTGTTCTATTTTTAGGAAAACTAATTTCCTCCAGTTGTCTTTTGCTTTTCATCAGTAAAAAACAAAGATGGGGACTACTAGTAGCATGAGCCATTAATGGGTATACATAGAACATTTATTGTTCCCAGTATACACACACAATGACGGATGGAAATGTACAAAAAGTGGAAACGTGTGTGAATATATTTGCTGTGGTGGCAAAGAATCAACGGAGGAATTCCTTGTAGACAATCTTAAGTAAAGACAAGTGAAGTGGAATCACAAAAAACGGGAGAAACAGCAGAAGCCTTTATTTAACGCCAGATTCGTTTCATTTGTATCTAAACGATTGTAAATTCTACCCGCGCATTTACCTAAAGATAGTAATGCCACAGTACAAACACGCATAAACTTCTTGCTGTGTAAACGTACCTGTGTCTATAAGGGAGCATCCAATTGTTATGTAACTCTGAGTTGCCCCATTTTTTATGACTTAGAAATGTAAACAAATAATTAGGCTTTACAAAGCATGTCAACTTTTCCGCTCCACACTTAGAAACATTACGCAATAGCCAAATGATCCTTTACGCAAAGGCGGTACATACTACATAGACAATGTATACACAAAATGCAAATGTAATACCACAGAGAACGAAGCTTTTCGCTTCGAGTAACAACTTTATTTTTAGTTAAAGCTTTTATTTACAAAATATGTCTGTGTAGAGTCTTGACATGTAGAAACGAGGTTTTTGCTTGAACTTGCCTTCTTTCAACGTGGAGTCTAGTGAAAACGTGCATGACACAACATACTATAATAGTCGTTGCTATGAAATAGCTAAGTGCGAGAGAAATATGTGGAAACTACGACCCTGTCACTGGGAAGTGAACTTTTCTGCCATTACTACAGAGTCTACTATATATAGTCTAGGAGCGATAGCACTTTCCCAAAAAATTCAAATTACATTTCATTGCAGAAAATATATTGTGCATAGTGCTCTAGGTATGTAGATATGGACAGTGGATGGAATAGT
>JABASH010006450.1:0-10608 GCA_019776445.1 Tomocerus maximus
TAGGTTAAATAAAACCAATTATAAAACTACACAGCAAAGTTGTGAATTTAAAATTTATTAGTAAATTAATTAGCAGCCCGGTCGACGGTTTCAACGGTTAGTTGATTTGCCCTCGCCAAAATCTACAGAGACATTGAAAATAACATTGAACTCGTGCATTTTAAACCTTAAAAAGAATAAACTATAGTTAGACATTGACATTATCTTCGACATTTTAACTGATAAAGCCAAAAAAATAATTTTGTAGCCACGCTACGCTATTTACTGACAACTTTAAATCAATAATAGTAAAAATTTTCTGGATACTAGTAAAAGTGCCCGTTCTTCGAGTAGCTTCTGCCCGAGTAGTAAGCGGAAGCTGTGGATTATTGAGTATAAATATAATAAAGACAAAGTGATATCAGATGAAATACTAGTAAAAGGGCCCGTCCAACGGACGGAAAGGTAACCAAGGGCGATAAGTATTAAAATCGTGACATAACAGGGACAGAAGGAAGATAATCACGAAACAATAGTCAACAGTGCGCACAAAACTACTTTTTCTATTTTTTTATATAAAAAAATAATGGCGACTGAATACTAGTGAGATAAGCCTACAATAACAGGGCTAGTTCGTGAAGTGCCATGATTATAGCAAAGTAAAATACCTAGTGGTTACCTAGAAAACAAATTAAAGTCCTCTTGTCGGAACATCGGCATAAGAGCGATATTAGGACATACGGGACAACTAATATTATATTATACGGAAATGACAAATGTTCTTAAAATCGTGAAGTTATACAAAACCGCAATAGTACCATCACGCGCCACAGAATTTTCTGTAGGATACGACCATCGGGTAGCATCGAGGCAAAGATTATATTTCCTGGGGAAACCACTATTGTCAACACTGGAATAGCAGCAACCCCACCGGCGGGAACCTACATAAGAATTGCCGCCAAATCCAGTGTATCGGCAGAGGACAAATTAGTAATAGGAGCAGGAGTGTGCGATCCCGATTACACGGGGGAGATTAAAGTGGTGTTACACAACGTCGGGAAAGAAACCGTCATTATCCTACCAGGAAAGAAGATAGCACAAATCATCATCGAAAAGTGTTTATTTCCGGAGGTATCTGTAATAGATGTACTAAACCTAACCGCTCGCGGTGAAGGAGGATTCGGATCTACAGATAGGCAATGAGCTTAAACTCTTGAAGAAAATATAAAGTCCTAATAAATTAATCGGACAAGATGGTACTCCCACCAGTATGGCCATTTTGGGTAGCTTTTGCCCTAATGCTAGGACTATACATTTTACTACACATTACACGGACTACACATTACATACTATACAGTTTGGAATTAGAACCAAAAGTGTGGGTAATGTATGCATTAGTATTCTTCCTGATTATAACTGCTATAGCTATAGTGATTACTACGTGCATGATTATTAATACCGCGTTTAAAGCAGATAATTATTAAAAGCGGTTAAAAGAGCAAGATATTAAGAGACTATTAAAAATAAAAACATATTCAGAAGCCACAATGTCTACCATTGCGAACAAGTCCCGAAGCAGTACGCCGAAAGTATCTAAAACCACACCACAGGTCCCGAGCAGTAAAATCACCCAAAGAAGGGGAAAAGGGGTAAGAAACCGACCTTCCGGGAAAAGTGCCACGCGACTCGTATCAGAAGGAGGCGAGTCTGAACACGAAGAAGACGCTGAAAGCGAGAATGACCTAACAATGTTGGAAAGGCTTCGTCGACTTAGAGAGGAGAAAACGGGGCAGAGTGACGCCTCTTCTCCAGATCAACGAGAGAGGCAAGAAGTAGAAGAGGATCAGGAGAGCGGGAGAGATGCCTCTCCCTTAGTGCGTTCTCTGCGAAAGGAAGGAGTATACTTTTCGCGAGACAGAGTAATTGCAGGAGATGAAAGGACAGAAAAGGGTCCGACAACAAGATCCTCAAAGGAAAGGACTACAGAGCGCGAGCCATCCACCAGTACTGCCACAAGAAACCCTCCAGCATTTAACCGAATAAATTTGTTTGTAAGCGGCCGGAAATCCCGAGAAAGATCTGAGGAGGACCCCAAAGGTTAAATGAATCAAACCCTACATCCGAAAGGGAAGAATCCCCTCCTTTGGGAGATAGACGAGAAGTTGACTCCAACGTAATTGAGCGACTTAAGAGACGCTTGGAAAAAGAGGCCGTAGATATGGAAACCCAAAGAGCTGAAATGATAACAAGAAGTGAGATCCCTTAAAGAACAATTAGTTGCGGCCAATGCCAAACGGAGAGAGTAAAAGCCCAAGTAAGAGAACCAATTCGGATCCAACATACCAGGAAGGTAGAGGAGAGACGACAGAGATAGCGGCCACGGAGTACAATCCCTGAAATTGACGACATCAGAGCCCAAGGCATATGTTTAATCCCACGACTCCAGGAAGAAAAACTACACCTACCAGCAGAGGATACAGCCGAATATCCTACAATTTAGCTCCGAGAAATACAGGGTACGAAGCAACACCAGTAGCACAGAACGTCCCGATGACTCACGGGGTAAACATCCTTCAATCATTCACTACAATGTTTGTAGGGGATAATAGGGAGCCTGGAATCGCTAGGGACTTTCTACGGAGGTACGAGTCCATAACTTCGGCAATGACCGACAAGGAAAGGAAAAGACATTTTGCAGCAGTTGTAGCAGGCACTGCAGCCATGTGGCTCGAAATTTTCGAAAGTAAATGAGGAGATCATCTACGACGAAGACGGAACAAGGATTCCGGCCTACGAAGCCCTGACCTGGAAGGAAGGAAGTGAAAGTATTAATAATTTGATTGATGAAAAGTTTGAGGAATATAACAAATACGGTATCGTCAAGGTAAGGGATGATGTGGAATTACCTGCGCATTCTTTATCATGTGTGCCAATTAAGTACGAGAACAGAAGTAAGTTTACTACCGACAATCTGCTGAAGCCATGGGAAGAGGTGGAAATAAATTATGGGATTTTTATTAGTCATCATCTAGTTAGCTCCGATACTTCAGCATTACTGATATTTAACCTAACTGATAACCCTACAAGATTAAATAGAAATTTAAAACTTGGGCATGTAGAACCATTAATACGCTCTGAAACAGGGTCAGAAGATTGTGGTAGATTATTCACAATCGACGAAGAAGAATTTGATATTAACAAATTCGACATAAATCCAGACGCTCCAGAAGAAGACAGGGAAGAAACAAAGCGCATCATAAAAGCATATAGGGCCATGTTTGCCTTCAATAACAAACAGCTAGGGTGTACTTCAACTGTGACGCATAGCATCCACACAGGGGATCATCCCCCTGTAAGAGAGAAACTAAGACCTAGACACTCACAGGCAGAGAAAGATATTATTAGAAAACAAGTAGCAGAAATGATAGCTTGTGGAGTCATAGAAAAGGCGGTTGGTAGTTACCGCTTTTGTATAGATTATCGGAAACTAAATAACCTAACCACCTTTCATAGTTACCCCATTCCCCGAATAGATGAAGTCATAGAATCTATAGTCATAGGATTTTGGCAAGTTAAAATGAATAAAGACGATGGGTCACATTTGCAAAATTGTTTCATAACAGAGGACGGCAGTTTTGTATGGACCAGAATGCCATTCTGTCTTAAAGATACCCCGATGACCTTTGCTCTCCTTGTAGACGTCATGTTTGCAGTGAGACATGTGGTTGCATACTACATAGATGACGTAACGTGTCATGGGATAGACCATAAAGAGAATAACACTTATTAGAACACTTGAGAAATGAGCGAGCAACCGAAATATATACCGACGCTTGCGATTATGCTGTCGCCGGAGTATTAGCCCAAGTCGAAACGCATATTACGGAAAAAGGAAGAAATAAAAGGAAAGAGATACCGATACATTATATAAGTAGAACCCTTGTAAGTCTGGTCTAAACCGTGAGAGAGAGTGCTACGTGTGCCGCGGTGCTCCGTCATTAAGCCATTTTTAAATGGTGAAGAAATCGTCTTGCAGCAGCTAAAGTGGTCGCAAAATGGACTTGGTGACAAGGGCTACCCGGATTGACTACTGTGGCGTTGTAAAAAGGTCAGTGGCGAACGAAAATCGGGGTTTTTGTAACGTGCCATGCCTTCAAACTGGAAATAGTGGCAATGGATTTTGGAAGAAGTGTCCTTGAACCAAAGCAATATAGTTAAATCCACGCAAATTCGTCTTTGATTCTCTGGTGTGTTGGAAAAGGCAAGATACGCGTATGTACTCTCTCTCAGCAAGCAGCACGGTGTTATAACTGCATTAGTATAAACGGTGAAGACCAGACTCCCCTCCATTTGCATATGGATTGGGTATCAGGGTATGTGCATAGTTGTCATGTATAAGTTAAACTAAATCTGTGTACCTATACCGGGAACATTTCGATACTGTTATACTTAGATATAGTTCTGCAGGCACAAAATAGTAAGTTATTAGTAATACATATTTATATGGGAAAATGTGTGTGCGAACATTTAGCCTATGAGTTTTGGGAGGCTCTTAATCGGCAGAATTAGTAGCTGACGTGCTGATGGGGGTGCGAATAGAAAAATAAGTGAACATTGTGTACCTATTGCATAATTGTTATCTAATGTCATGTGAAATTTGTTTTAAGTATATTGTACCATGCATAACAAGTTGAGAAAAATCTGACCACAGTGTTATACTTCTGTTTTGATCTCTGCGTACATGATCTGGTATATTAATGGATATTATATTATGAACTCTGTGTTAGACTGTAATTAACTTATCCAAGAAAGGTGGATAAGTCCTGATGGACCGTGTACCTATATGGAGAGGGACGTGCCTTCGTTACGCGGGTAGTAGGGGGAGATTTCTCTTGTGAATCTGTCAGTTGGTCAGCATGTAGGGTGTCTACATAATTTTAGTATTTTAATTGATATACCTATGTATGTGGAAAAATTGTCATGTTCTATGGGCCAATGGCCCGACGAGAATATAAATAAAAACAATCAATCAATCAACCTACCTATTAGAAATCTACGTAATACAATATGTATTATACTATTTTGGAATATCTTACATTTTTAAATTTACTTTTCATGTATATTTATCACGTGGTCTGGATTCATTTCTGTCAGCTACAGATGTCAGTTCAATTCTACGGACATGATCAAATCGATGGTAAAATCCGTGACAAATCCATTGATTTCGAGTGTTGATCCACGATGAATTTTGAAAAAGGGGCCAACATCAAACGCGATTATTTTGCATCCCTTGGCCACCCTCCTTAAATATGGGTCTTCGACATTTCCTTCTCTGAGCAAATAGCTCGTAGATTGAACGTAGAAATCTGCAGCCCGAGGACAGAACATGAAGAAGAAACCGTGGCCCACTATGGATACTAACGGCATGAGAAGATATCCAGGCATGGGAATAACATCATACATTTTTACTGTCGCAAAGTTGCAGAAAATAAGAAGGACTGATCCCACTCCAAAGGCCATTGGTGTCGCAAAAATTAGCATCTTCATGATTTCTGTGTTCAGCATGTAGATTGTTTTGTAGAGGATCAACGCCGAAAACGGGTTATTCTTAAAATTTCTCTGAGCAATTTTCCCATCTTCAGTTTCATTCTTTCCAGTGAAAACAGAGAGCCAGAAGGACACTTCCGGGGAGTAAATCATAGCACAAATAATGAAAAATAAAATGGGTCCCCAAATGTAGCAGCCACAAATGATGATTCCAAGGAAACTGGCGAATTGTATGTAGTATTTGTATTCGACGTAGGTCTCTGGGAAATGATCCACAACGAACCTCTGCAGAGGGTCGACAGGAGACGCAAATGAAATCAGGCCTCCGCAAACAGATCCAAATAGTGTCCCTGGTATCAAATGTAGTAGTATTTTTTCAGTGAGAGTTGTCCTTGCCTTCCTCTTCTTTTCATTCCGACAAAATTTCTCTAAAGAACATGACAAAAAATATATTTGTTAGACGTAATGAGAATTATTAATAATATGAATTATAAACTTAGTGGCGGCCACGGATTATTAAATACCTCTGCTATATAAGTCACTGGACAAGGTCATATTCAACACATTCAAGGCATTATCCCGTTGGAACATTAAGATCACATTGAATGAACATGAAATCGCTATGATGAGATTGTATAGAAGATGTACATTATGATTTCATGAGCCCTAAATGTTTCATCTCGTTTGTGCAATTCCTTCAAGAGACGAAACGCTCCATAAACAACCACTGTACATCCAAATGACCACGAAACGTAGATATGAGCCCAGGCGAATTTATCTGGATTTATCGAGAGTTTTTTCTCTTTTTTGTTCCATATGAATGGGGTCACCTTTATTCTCGTAAAGAATTCAAAGTATCGGTCCAAAGATTTCAATGCTCCGTCTGTTGCCATGTTAGGAATGACAAGTGACGATGTTTAAGCTCCTTGATTTATTTCTGTTTGCAATAGCTGCATACCGTCGAGTCAACTAGACTTCTGTTAGAACAGCCTAAGTTCCATCTCCGTACAACTAAAAGGCTAAGTTCGATTTCCGTACAATAAAGGCAACAAACGTTAGATTTCCGTATAACTACGGAGCAACTCAGACAAGGAACAAAAAAGCACCTTTTTTATATATAAAAGGGAAGCATTAAAACTTATAAAAGCAAAATAAAAGATGCCATTTTGTAGTCTGATTTTTCTAGATTAGTGTTCCATTGGTTTTAAACACTATTTGAAGGCCTAAAAAATTCACTCACATAGCTAGTGGTACCTTTTTGTGGCAACTTAAAGAAATCTTATTGATACTAATTTAGTCCAGGACACAAGTGGACAAAATGAATTTCATCGATGAACACAACTAATTTCGTTCGGACAAAATGCACCCTGATTATAAAGTCATTAATTAGAAGGACAACAATTTATTTATTAATTTATTAAAATTTTCATCCGAAAATTACCTTCTTTTCTCCTGAACATTAACGGCCTTTAGTTTGTAGTTGTACGCAAGTCATATCTAGTCAATTGTACGGAAATCGAACTTGGGTTGCTTTGTAGTTGTACAATGGGGAATTCCAGCTACCTCGATGAACTATTATCTCGGTGTTATAATTTCACTAAGTGGAACTTTGTACGTTGACCGTGTTTACTATTTTTGTGAACATAAGTTAACTCAGAATGAAAGTTGAAAATCTTGTACCACTTCGGGTTTTGTATACTTCTTTTTGAGAATTTCATTACACTGATGTAAATACAATGTCATAGATTATCATAACAGTTATATTATTCCGTTCCATCTAATGCCCAAATAAATATTTCTTGTTTTCGTACACAGATAATCCTTAGAAAATAAAGCTTTATTTCAGTAAAGGAAAATATTATACTTCAGCTGGAGAATTCTTTAAAACTTTCTGAGAAATTAAAAATCTTTTACGAAATGATTGACAGAGCTTGAAATTTGGCCAGGGCATGAAAAAGGCAAAAAGCCACCTTTTTGCCTTACCTTTTTGCTTTATTCCCATGTATCACAGTACCCAAGAGGAAAAATAGCAATAAGGCATAAAGGTGCCTATTTGCTATCCAAAAAGGCAAACTTTTTCATGCCCGGCATTTGTACAAAAATATGGCAAACTAGAATTTAAAGAATTGTTCTTGAAAGATAATGCAAATCTACATTAGGGGAGGGTGCTGTCTGTTGGCAGAGGCTGCCGGTTGGCAGACTGCCATTATTTCAAGTAATCCTTGTTAGCACAAAGCGAATTTTTTATTAAAAGTTCCTGCCATAAGTTTTAAAAGGTAAAAATTTTTTGTCAGTATGCACCGATATTCAGAATTGGTTTTTGATATTAATTGGAAAATAATGTTTTTCTCCCTTCTGAGGAAAATTGTTTAGCTTTTAACGAGAAGAGACCATTCCCTAAATATTTTAAAATTAAGTCAAATGCACCATAAAAATGAGCAATAAATTCTTTACAGAATAAAACAAAATTTTAAATTTTAAAAAATGTTTTGTATTTTTAATAAGCAAAAGAAAATAATCCTATTCTTCTTGGCTTTCAGAATTGATATCGTACAAAGTAGCAATAGGTTTCCCGAAGGTCATAAAGAAAGGAACCCGAACAGCCTACTTTGTAACACTCCCAATTAATCTTAAGTAAAACGAGCGAGTGCTGTCGGTTGGCAGACCAATATGATACCTATTGTAAATTATTTTGGTTTTGATTTTTTACTGTAGATAATTATTTCACGTCCAAGAAAGACAAACACGTGTAGTAACCACCGAGATAATGAACGAAGCAGCAGATGATGTCTTACACGGAAGAAGAATCTATCTTGTGGCAAAAGATATCCAATGAAGCTACTAATTCAAAAAAGAAATCGTTACCCACAGAGATCCGAAACACTCAAATTATAAAATGCACCCGTAAATAAGTTGCAAAATCATTGAAGTTCAAAGCATACATAATTAAAATTTAGTTGTATTGCTTTTTAACCAATAGTTATAACTCTGCCAACCGACATGACAGCACGCCTTTTGCCAACCGACAGCACTAAGTACTTTGGAATAAAATTGATTTTCTCCTGTATTGCAAGACCTGGGATTGGAGAAACTTTTTGTATTTATACCTGAGATCCCAATCAATATAATGTGCAAAACAAAATTATGAGAAATGCTTTAGGCTAATTATAAAAATTATTAAAGAAGCAACTCTGCCAACCGTCCGAGGGGAACCAAACCAAGGGTTCCCCTAGTTCAAGAGTATAAAATCGGCATCCCATAAATCGCCTAAAAATATTTTTGTGATGTTCTTTTAATTTTAAACATTTACTTCATACTCTCGATATATTATACTCTGATTACGGGTTAAAGTAACAATGAATCCAGCATTGACTTTCAATCGTGTAAATTACAATTACGATTATCATATTATTAATTGATTGAAATTGATTTATTTATTTACCAATTAAAACCTGTTATATATACACTAGGTCCATCCCCAGTATGATAAAGAATTTCGAAACGTTTAGGCCCCATGCTAACCTAGAGTCTCGCTTATTGGGTTTAATGTCGAAAGATGCTAACCCAAGTCGCGCTTGCGCCTTGCATATTTTGGGAAGTTAATCCATGGTATAGAAAAAACATACTTGCATACAAAAAAACACGATCATATTATATAGAATGGTGAAGTAGGTAATATCTTCCCATCAGGATGGAAAAAGCCTCAACCCACTTTGGAAACCAGATCATGAATAAAAGAATCGCAATCTTTCCGTTCGTCTATTAGCACGATATCTACCCAACGCGCAAACCAATGACAGGTTTAGAGCATATCAGCAAACCTCTTAAGTATGCAAAATGGGATCTCATATTTAAGCACATTAGTTGTCGATAATATGATAGCCGTAATTTTAATTCATACGGTTGAAAGTCAATGCTTGATTTATTTTTAATTTAACCCGAAATCAGAGTATATCGTGAGTATGACGTAACTGCTACATGAACTAAATATCTTGCTGTAAATATAGCACAAACATTTTTTAGGCGATTTATGGGATGCCGACTTGATACTTTTCCACTAGATTTGCATTTTCTAGTCCCAATTTCTTTTTTGGGGCAAGAACAATACTTTAAATCCTTGTTTGCCATAAATTTGTTCAAATGGAAACCTCTGTCAAACATTCCGTCAGAAAGTTGACACTACTCTAGTACACATTTCTCAGAATTTTTGCTAAATAGAATTCCAGCAGAAGTAGAATATTTTCCATTACTGAAATAAAGCTTTATTTTCTAAGGATTGTCTGTGCACGAAAACAAAGAATATTCATTTGTGTATTAGAGGGAAGGGTACATTAATATCTGTACAATGCTCTTTGCCTTCATGTAGTATATGTTATTACATGGACAAAAATTATATGAGGAAATAAAGTATAAATATGCAGTGTTTTATTTTAGCCGGCTTTTTTACATGATGGTCATAATGGACAAAAATGGACTAAAACGGCTTTTTGGCTAAAAAATAATAGTAGATTGGTAATTTTGGGATTTAACAAAGGTATTAAAATGAGGAGTTGTGTAATTTTCAGGCAAAATAATGTTTTATATTATGCTTACATTTATTGGGTGTTTTTAAATTTTGGTCGTTTGTAATGATAATATTTACTAACTCTAATTACACTAGAATGACAGTATAAGTTTGTAATATTTAGCAAAATTCTTTGTTTTTAATTTAAGCCATTTAAAGCCATTTCGACCAGTGGGCAATAAAGATTTTAGCCAGGTCAAAACCCATTTTAGCCACTACCATTTTAGCCACTAGCCGGTGGCTAGTAAAACATTGTAAATATAGTTTTAAACTAACACACGAAATGAATGACATTAGCGAAGAATATCTCTCTAATATGTACTATACTCAAAAGTAAAGCAGTGATGTTGGTATACAAACACTCAATTCCTTGCGTAGACAAAATAATCTATGACATTGTATTTACATTAGTGTAATCAGTGTAAGCCCTCCCACTGTTAGGGTGGGAGAAACGCACTGTTAGAAACGGGAGGTGGGTGTGAGTTAAGGATGGTGGGAGTGTTAGTAGTGGGAGAAAC
>JABASH010006451.1:0-10607 GCA_019776445.1 Tomocerus maximus
GATTCGATTGCAAATATTGTTAGCTTTCGAATGGTGGTCGCCTCATTTCGGTAGCAGCCTCCGTTTAGGAGCTAGAGAGCCTAGACCTCTTTAACATACTTATGGCTCACGGTGTACTATAAGTCGTTTCTACTAAAGGCGATAGAAATTACTAACTAGACATACTAAACTATGTGTGATTTTATATAAGAAAATGTATTATTCGCACAGTAAGAAATCTTGTTACCTGATACAATGTCATCTCTCCATAGACTTACATAGATAATGATAATAATAATAGTACTATACAGTAGTAGGTGATCTATGTACTATATTTTAATCTTTTGTATAAAACCAAGATTTCTTACTTTGATGCGCTTTTATAAATATATCAGATACAACTTGGTGTTGAGAAGAGTAACTTCGACAGTTTAAAAGTGGTATCATTACATTTTAAATGCAAATGTTTCTCTATCTGCGGTTTCCTATGATGGTTTCATATAAACTAAATAATAAATGTTTATCCAATATCTCAAACTATATCATATTGTTTGTTCCAGCATTTGTATTGTTTTCGATTAATTACCCATAATATCTGTATGTATAGTATAAACTATCATTATTTTATGACGATGGGGCCTGGGGGGCCTATATGCTTAAACGAAGTTAGGTAAATGATGAATACAATTATTGTATGATAATGCTCTGTTATTTGTTTTAACAGAGTCCTTTTTATCCATTCAGTATTAGTTAGACTTAATTAGGAGTAGGCAATATAAATATATTGCTAATGTGCTAATGAACTAATAAAGCAAAACCTTTGCATTCATTGAAAGGGTTGAAACAATGAATTTATTGAACTAAAATTCCTCGGATTTTCATGTCCGGTTCTTATTTTACGTAACTATAAAAAGAATTCCAATTACGCGACCGAAATTAAATGGTCTATCAATAAGCTGAAAAGCCGTCGTTTTTGGTTGACCCCCTGGAGTCAACTATTAATTTTTCGCTTTTAGACGACATTTATCTGACTTTGAAACAATAGTTGACCTTGAATAATTAATTCGGTAATTCACTCAAAAGTTTTCATTTTCTTTTTCATCTAGCTTCTATTCTATCCTATGGGTTTGTCCCATAACATAATGCAATAATGTTAGTACATCATAGGCTAAATTGTACATAGATGTGCTGATAGATTCATTTAGGACCGACTCTTCTGGACCATGGACGCTAATCATTCTGAAACAATATTTTTTCGGCTGAAATAAGTGAAAGATTCCTTGAGATTTTCTCAGTGTCCGAACTGTCCCCAGTTTCTCCTAGTAGAATTTGTGTAAAAGAGTAATGCAAATGCAAGTCAATTTCCCAATTTGTCATTTGTAGGTTACGGTACCTAAACGTAAGTATAAGTACGTAGGAATGCAAAGCATAAAGTCTATATTATAATGCCCCACAATTGCGAAAATCAATGAAAGTAGTGCGCAGTTATATTTAGTAATACCCGTAAGTAGCTTATCTACTACAAATAGAAGCCCTGACTATAGTGTCAGTGATAAACTTCAGCAAGATAACCAAAACATTAGCCATCTAAAATGTAAATCATTTTAATTATGAACTTTCTGCAGTTTAAGTAAGTAGTAATGCTGTGGGTAAACAAATTCATCGTTAGTAGGTTATTAGTTATTACTCATTACATAGATTATGTTTAAAAAGAAGTGAGTAATGCTCTCCACATTATATATTCACACCACACCAGTTAAATGCAGTAAAAAAGCTTCCATGAATAGTCCAATTTCAATAAATCTATAGGTGTCTCATCTCAAGTTTTAATATTGGTATTTATGTGCAGATAAAACCATCTAACTGCTGCATACTTTGTTGTTTATCAGTGTAAATGAATTATTATAGCAATAAGGCACTAATGTGTATTGGTAAAAATAAACTGACCTATACCCTATAGCACTGTAAGTAATTACACTGAAGAGTCACAGGGTTTCATACATGTTTGCAAATTCGAAATACCTATTCTTCTATTGGTTCCATCCAACTAATGAGCGAAAATGCGAAAAATAAAGTATGAATTAGTAAACGAAAATTCGCCAGGTAATGGCTAAGAAAATAATTAACCTTTCTTGCAATTAAAAAGATGCAACAAATACTTAATCTTAGCTTTATCACATTCTTACTTGCATAAAGTACCGAGTACCGATATACGTGGATGCATTCAGCGATAATATACAAAACATCGATATCCACACCCTAGGACAACTACATCAACATTTATTTAGGTGCCTACCTCATTATGCATTGTAAATGCATAGCAAACGAATATGCCCTTAAAAATTACAGTGTTAGTTAGCAGGATCAATATGTGGGTACCGGTTGTACCAGAACGTGCACACTCATGTGATATCTTTTGCATCTTACACCGGCTGGATACCCGGATGTATCAATGCAATTAGAGTAATGGTGGTTTTACCCAGGCATTATGCACGATCATTATCGTGTATTATTTATCGGCATGCACTTTGTAAACCGGTCGTTTGGCAAAATAGCAAGGATTGACAAACTAAATGAATCACCAGTGCTACGAATTCTCAACTTTAGAATTGAAACTTAATCTTTATTAAACGATCGTACAGAGTCAACACTCAAAACCATTTCTACATAGTGCTGTATGAAAACAAACTATCATCTTGTCAATCTGCAGGAACAGTATCATTGTCATATAAAAGTTTCTTATTATTGGTCCCTTACCATTTTACATTCGAGTTAGTAAGTAGTGCTTGGCATTCTCAGAATCGCAGAACCTACATCACTTATTATACACTTTCGTCTCGAATTCTGAAAACTTCTCTTCTAGCATTAGCATAGCATCTGCTGTTTGTTTTTATTGCAGTGCCGGATGCAACCCAAATGAACCCATTTCTGGTTTTTGCATGTGGCACTGGCTCCTCTACCCATTAAAAGTAAACGCACTCAAAGGACATGGCAAGACTTACTTATTTAGGTAATACTACCTCATCTAAACTCCCAACCAACTGTCTATCTAGTATCTGTAGGTTAGTCAGGCAAGGGCAATATTAGCATACATATTTACAATTGTATTTTCGACCTTATACAAAATAGACAGCCCACAACTTGATACACAGAGTTACGACAAAATTACTCATCCCATTCATTTATATACTTTATGTTACATTAACTGTCAAACCTATCTACAGTATAGGTTCGTATATGTGTGGATTACTTCCAAAGTACCCCATCGATTTGTAAATATAACAATCGAAGAAATTGTATTATACAGTAGGTATTACTTACTTTACTGTAAATCAGAACCTAGAGATGTGACAATTGTGAAATGAACGTGCTATATATTATTAATGTAAGTATTCCATGACATCCCATGCAGAGGTACCTTTCGTTGGAAGGAAGCTTTTTCTTTGAGTCAGTTAAATCAATATGGCATAATTATACAATAAAGTTATTAAGTTATGGGGATTTTGTGGCAAATGCTCATTAACTGTTTCAGTATATGTTACATGATATTTAGTTGCCACTTACCAATGCCAATATTCCTTTGAAATTGTGTCATCTCCCGTTGTAATTTATTAGTCAAGGCTGTTTAGCTATTAGTGAATTTTGTGGTTTGCTTTACCATATTGAACATTATAATATGTATAACTACATAGATATAAAATAATGGTAGCTATCGGAGCTTATTGCCATTTGATTCCATCGCATCTTCATGTTTGAATCTATCTGTATGCATATAATTTATTTTTGGCAGCAAGGATTTTGTAGGATGATCTGGTGGGTTTAACTCAATGCTTTAATCTAATCAACTTTTTGGCCAATGATTGATTGGTTTTATTTGTTTATTTTCCTAAGGCTGTTTTCGATCTTGACTCAGTTATTAATACCTTTACGATATTTATAGGCATTTGCCAATGTTATCTGGAGAACATACACATAAAGACCTTATCAGCACCGATACACTAATGCTGTAGCCAATACTAATACCTGCTATAAGTAATACGATAACTCAACATTTCTGCCGTACTATGCATTGTCACAATTTTCGTAATCGTTTATTAGCTTTAGCTTAGTACAACCGGAGCATCTATTTGAAATGGTATCCACATAAATTGAAAATAAAAGATTACAAAATTACAATATGCATACCATGTCAATAATATGTAGTACTGAATGCATATTTTTACGTATTACCATGTATTACATGTAACGTATATTATATCGTAACTACGAAGGCGAGCTCATTGGTTAGTACTTCATTTTTTTGACTACAGATGTACTGAAAGTAAACCAATCCTGAACAACACTTCCAGATTAAAGAATACTGTAAAATTGATATCTTTGTTAAGACAGAACAATGAGAGTTGGTTGAATTGCACGGTCTACCTTGAGTCTACTTCTACCTGGATTGTTATCTCACTTAATATATTACACATCTAACCCTTGTAACTCAATTTATTAATTGCCTACATAAGGTCACTCCCAGAGCGTATATCTTCTGTAATGTCTGCAACATCGGCATTAACTGTAGACTTTAACATAATATCGCGGCAGTCATTTACATACAGAATTACAATATTTCGTGTAATAGTAGCAGTGAACAAAGTGGTAGAATATTATTACGAGACATAGAGAAGTACTTAAAAACATATTAATGTAAATTGATAAGCTGCCTTTATCATGTAATAGGGGAATGCCCCGAAATCATTAAATTGAAAGGAACTTCTCCAACTCCCAGACATTAGACGGATTTTCCAGAGATAATTAGGAAAGGGTGGCAATTGCAATTAAGTCGAGGAATTAGGGTAGCAGTGTCAATGCATATAGTTATGCCAAAACATATTACAAATGCATGCATATGATCATGTTACGATTTATAAATATGGCAACAGGTGAATATACAAATGTCTCCCATTCAAGAGGTGATAGATTATAAATGAAATACGCCACACCTTTAGCACTAACTTTAAACACTGAGAAATAAAACAAACCATGCGAATTGATATTATAGTATAATCACGATTTATATGTATGCAAGCAAAAGGATGTGTGTGCAAATATGTACAATGTATGTGTAAAGGTATTAGTTTCGGTGAGTAGTATTTAGTATAGTAATAGTAAGTAATAAATAAATAATGACATCAGATTTACATAACCACCTAAGTACATCCAACATCACACAGAGACACAATTACATATTACGAACATCAACAACAGACAGGAACACAACTTAACATAATGCAAACTTTTGCACACGTTCCTCTTAATGCTAAATAAATACAAAACAAGATATGAGCACAAACACATTAGCTACTTGGCTACTACTAACATCAAAAGCAGCATTGAAAATTGAACTAGACCTGAAGCTCGTGTACAGATATAGACTGGGAATACAGATACACTAAAGATATGGGGAACTCTACCATTTCCCTGGAAGAGTTGAATTTATATTTCAGAAGGTTGGAGCAACTTTAGAAAAGTTGTCAGATAACTATAGCTGACTTATGTAAACGTATTATAGCATTGCAAAGCACTCTAAAATTCGTTCGTACTAACTATATGTACATACTTAACTTGCTATTAACAATCAAATGCACACACTTGTATTTACACATCCCTTTGTCTAACTAGCTTTATGCTGTGATGAGTAACTATAATGGTATAACTCCCTAAGTAGATACTTTGACTTCATGACAAGAGACCATGACCATATCTATTATTAATACTTATATACCTATATGGACGTAGACTTCAAAACTAAATGCAATTAAATCTGAATTTATACAACACCTTCGTCTCTCCGACTCAAACTAACAAACATGTACCTTAAGAAAAGAAAGGTTGGCACGTGAAATTTTTTAAAGAATGAGTGAAAAGCGAAAAAATAGCGATAAATTTTTCGTTTATCCCAATCTTATTATCTTTAGTATCACGGTGCATACTGCCTTTGTTTGTAGTTGTGTCCGTTGTGCAAATCACGTAATCTATGTTACAGTAGAAGAGATTCGACACTAAAGAATAGAAGATGATTAGAAATTGTCTGATTCATACTTATACAAACTACATATTTTTGATGCAGTTTTCGCAGATTTTTTCTTTTGAAGAGGCTATTCGATACTAATTACCTCGGGTCGTTGGCTATCTCTCCGGATATTTTAGGCAATATCATTCTTTACAGGAGAATCAGCAACTATTTGTGGGATAAGTCGTATAGATCAATTATATTTAATTGTGCCAATAATTATACCCATTTGAAAATGCGTGTATCGTAATTATTGTAATAAAACGTATCTTCTGGTAGCAAGTACTGTAATTTTACACAGGGATTCAGTATAGTTATTAAGTATCATAAACTATAAAGCCTACATAGAGCTATTTGTCGAAATGGATAAGATAACTTTGTGCTGATTTAACATATAGCAACTTTGTGTTTGTCTTGAGACAGTTTGTATCTGGGGCTCGACACTTTTTGTCCGTCTAGTCAATGGTTTACTTATTCTATAAACAACATAGTTTGCAAATATTATAAGGATATAAGTAGTATTACTGCAGAGTGCAGCATGTGCAGAATCGCACAAATCCTGCATACATTTGATTAGGATCACAAACTGGTTACTCATTCAATATATACAATGTGTCTATACTCCATGGCTAGGACTGTAGTATTCCTCCAGTACCAAAGCGACTGGTCCAGTCCACAAAATCATGCAGTCGACCACGCCACGACGAATAGATAAGGATTCCCTATGAAAACAGCGTGATGTAAATGTAATGCGATGTGTTTCGTAAATAGTGAATGTGAATAGGAATGCTAATAATGCATATGGTAGTTCCTAGATGAACAATAATAATATACGCTACATTTGTAATGGCTTAACTATATAATCCAAATAATATATAATGCACGAGCCATATACTTTTATGTTCTGTTCGTTGAAGCAAAGAGTTACTTGCTCTTTCTTTCCATCTTTTTACTAGAAGTACTAGACTCAACTCAATTCACGCTCGCTTAATTCATATATAGTAAAAAAACAGTAATTTTTATAAGCTGACAGTCAACATCCAAAGAGAGTTAAGACTGATTACTGTAGGATACATCTATGGACTGTTGTAGACCGTGGAGAGAATAGTTTCTCCGATAAAACAGGTCTGGTTTAAGGTCCATTATCTGTACCACACTCTATTTTCTATATATAAAGCTATCTTGTTGTAATTACTGTACATATGACCATAGTCCAGTGATCGGTACAATAATGCATGATTCAGTCTGATACTTGGTACTTACTTACAATTAAGTCTGCTCTATGTTCTTAGGTACTGTCTTAAAACAACCACCACCCAGAAGATGTACTTTGATAGGTAGGTACTTATACTGGTGCCTATCAAAATCTTGTTTCGCTTACTATCAGTACCTCACCTTAAATAGACTCACTCCACGTACTTCTATATATTTATGTATCAGGTAAGGAAATAAAAATCAAGATTGACTCCGGCAAGGTATTGAGCCATGGGTTGAGAATAGGTTTAGCTATATAGAAACAATAATATTAATATGCTTCAGTTTGTTCTAGGTTAGGTACTTTTAGTCACTAGTCTAGTCACTATCTACCAATGGATGCTACATAATACTAATATTAACCCTAGAAATAAGTTCATTTTGCTGGTTGTATCAAATTATACATTAATACTCCCTGTGACAAGGGCAAGTGAATAATTATTGTCGGTAAAGTCGAATTACTCTGTTAACAGCTTTCAAGAAATAAGGATGCATGTTGGAATGATAATAGTGGTGACGGTGACATAAGGAATGAGCGTGAGTGTATAACATACATATGAATTAGCAATAATGGTAATGCTGATCTTTCTTACGTCACCAACAGTAATAGTGAAAACAAATCTTCACAGTAATTGGGTTATAGTACAATTACTGCAATACAATGTACCTTAATTAGTGGAATAATTTTACAAAGATATACCTCATCGAAGACGTTATTATTATATATGATGCTTTTGTGATCTGAACAGTACAAACACAATTAGTATATGCCTAGAGTACCTTTACTTCAAGATGTAAATGGTAGCAATTAAATAAAGTAATGACTCGTAATTGGCTAATACATCACTCTACAGTACAGGGAAATTAACTCTTGACTAATAAACTTTTGTGATGGATGGAAATGGAAAACAATCTTTGTATGCCTTCATTACAGTACTAGAAAGTTTTAAAATATTTATACGCCCCAGTTTTAGCCAGTATTAATTAATGAAGATATGTCTACTAATTTATCTAGATAAGGAGCGTATTTAGGCTTGAATTCTTCTGGTTTTCCTGAAATCTTTGTACTATCTTGTGACAAGAGACAGTAAATACTTGTTGGTGATAGGTTTCATATGAGTCGTTACCCAGCTTAGCATATTCTAATAGACATCAAGCATCCGTTGCGGAATACTTTGCGTATAATTAAATAGTATGTCTCATTTGTTTAGTTAGAAGTGTAGCCAAAGCTCGAAACTGTATTTGTGAATATAAGGATTAGTATGGGGTCGGCTCACAAACTGAGGACGTTTGAATGTAATAAGCTTTACATACTGAAATAGTAATAAGCAGGAGATGATGATAAGTACGCATTATAAGCCTTGCAGATTTAAACATATGTGTTTACGTTGAAAAGGCATCATCTATTGTTATGTACACACGTTTTGCACATGCGGATAGTTGTTAGGTTGTTACTCAAGCTCTTTTTATATAATTTAATGGTACTCAGTATTCAAGTGGTTTGTAGTACACTGATGTTATGAAAAGAGAAGCAGGAAAGAAAAACTTCAGTTGATGGCCCATTGTTGAATATGTGGAGTGGCTCTATTCTAACTTCTACCTACTCTTCTCCTGTCTCGTCTCAGCGTAAAAGTTTAGCCATTGTATCAGTGTGTCGTGTCTGGCCAACATTTTGTTCAGGTATAACTGAACTGGCTTACTATTAGTCCTATACTAGTAATTCTGTTATGCTCTTGTGTATATATGTAGTATGTGAATTTTATGGAAGTCTATATGAAAAGGCATATTACATGCTACTTAGACTATGTAACGATATGGTATGTGTTAGCATCTATATCTCTTAAGAAAGAATCTTCGTGTAGGATACAATTTAATTATAAAGGCACTTACGTTAGTTAGTTACTTGTTACATATACGTACTTCCCCTTAAATCATTTTTAATATTGTAGACTATACTAAGTATATGTTAAGTATGTTAGTTCAATCTGAATAAAACATCTCTGCAGACTTTATAATGTAGTTACTTGCAATCTATGCTGTAGTGTGTTGCTGGAAAACCTTCAGCAAGTTTATAGTTTTTATTCTTGTCTGCTGCTGACGGTTTGGATTTTATATAACTAAAGTATATGCCTACTTGTAACTAAATTTTTGCTTTGATGTTTATGTACTTAGTACAATTCAATTATCTAAAAACTAAATACATGGAGAATACTATAATTAAGGACATTGTTCATGCCTTATGCAGTAGTAATTATATTTGGGATACATATACATTGATAACGATATGGTATAAGTCTTTCTTGTTTACAATTAGCCTGCTATGTATTACGTTCTTCTGCAGTCAGGATACGAAAGCAGGGAATTCAGTTGAGTAAAAACTATTAGCTACTAATCTAATTTGCATTCGTTTGAAGCGTAGTTTGTAACACAATTGTGAATGAAGGGAGGACGCGATGCAAACGTGACGACGACGGTTTGACTTTGGCTTTGATGTTCGTAATGCCACGATGTTATGCTGTAACATTACAAAATCTCTTAAAGGTTATACAAATGGGTTGTGTCCAATCACACCATAATAACATAAATGACCATGCATTTATTGCATCATCATCTCATGAACGCAGTACACACTTTCATACATATTTACACACTTAATATAATCAATGTCGGAATATTCATAATATTTGTACAACACACTATAACTAATGGTTATCAGAGCAGATGTAAGCAGTATATATTCAATTAAATAAAAGTTGTCCATTTGGCAATCTTATCCAATACGTCCACAAAAATGCATATAAGTAGTCAGTACTCCATAACTGCACTGTCAATTCGGTTTTCTTAACCAAACCAACTAAATGTCAGTATAACCTGTTGCGTTCTCAATTGATATGCTTACATTTTTCTCGATGGCTTTGTGTGATTGAATTAATTATTGTGTAATCAATCAGGTACAATAAGGTCATACCATGAACATATATTATTAGTATCTGTGGGGTACCTACGACAAATCTGAAGGGCATGGGGTTTTTGGGAAAATACCAGTTTGAATAATGATATTGTCACTGCGTCTTAAGTTTGCATGCAAATTGTAAATGTCTTGGTCATTCTTATAGCGCTTTGTTACTACTCTATTTTATTTGCTTCTGCATTACTACCATGTAGGTCACTAAGTAAGTGCAATCGTGCACTGCGATCGTATTTTGAGGATTGCCCTTATTAAATACCGGCGAAGCCGCGTATATTATGGGAATGCACAAAAAGTCTGTCCGTTAGTCCGTTAGTCCGTAAGTCCGTATGTCCGTAAGTCCGTATG